>JAJJKT010003328.1:0-12216 GCA_023805755.1 Eremoplastron rostratum | reverse complement strand
CAATCCCCAATCCCCAATCCCCAATCCCCATAGAGAAAAAAAATAAATTTATTTTTACAACAAAAAAGAAGTTTTTAATTTATAATTTATATTTTTATTTAAATAATTTTGAATAAATAAAAAAATGAACAAAAAGAAAATTCCAAAAATAATTTTAATAATTATTTTATTTAGATTCACTATATCAAATTATCCAGAAGATTTTAGTACTATCAATCAATTAACTAATCCAGAAAATAAAGATAACTCAAAAGGAGATGAAGTATTTTTAGGTTCATATTACCATTCTAATTCTTTAACCCCTTCACCAAAATATGATTTTCGAAATGGAATAATAATAAATCCGAAGTCTTTAAGTACTTCAAGTCCAACAACTTGCACCTATGTTGGAACATATTCAGGAAATGATGATGACCTATGGGAATATAATACAATTAATAATGAATTTTATCCTCCAAATCTCAATTTAATTGATTCTTGTATAGAACAACATCAACTTCAGTTAGTGTAGTATTAGAATTAAATTCATTTATTGATTCTGCAGAAATTGCTGAACAATATGATTTAGATTATTTATTTTATTTTTGGATAGAAAAAAGATATACTAACCCTATTAAATTTGGCTGTAATGGAATAGCAGGAAATACTTTTGATAATTTGCCTAGTAAGCAAGGATTATACCAATTATATTTAAAATATAATTATAAAACTAAAACTTTTTCAGATTTTGAAAGCAATGATGCAGCCTCTTTTAAATGTGAATCAATGAGTTTGAAAATTTCAAATTCAATTATTTCTTTTAAAAAATTGAAAGTTTCTATTTTAGTCTCCGATGATAATCTTAAATCTATAGATTGTAATACTTTAAATGGCAAATGCCCCTATTCTTATTATTGTGAAATTAAATCCGGGCAATGTAAAAAATGTTTAGGAATTTATAGTCAATGCCAAAATAAAAATATAGGCTCTAGTTGTGGTAGATTTACTGAAGAATGGATGAATGTGGGAAGTTTGCAAGAAAGTTGTACCCCACAATATTTTAATTTACAAAATATTGGAGAAATGTCTTTTGATATAACTCCACCTATTAAATCTAATGCTGCATCTTTATCTTTTTGGTTTTTTAGTTTAACTAATATAAATTATGATAGTATTGATAATAGTAATAATTATATATATCATATATCTTTAGAAGATTTTTTTGTTGTTAGTATTATACCTTGCAAAGAAAAATATATTATTTATTTAATCGCATATCAAATGTATCATGAAGCATATGGTTCAGATATACAAACATTAAAAACAGAAAAAGAATTTAATGAAGCTATAAATCGTTTTCCTTATAAAAATTGGTATATAATGAAAGAAGTCACTATAATGAATAGATGGATTAATGTTATAGTTACATTTAATAAAAATGTGCCGAGAATTGGAATTAAAATTTCATATAAAAAAAGAGATTCACTCACTACTGGATCTCTTGATTATTCTCTTTTTCAGGATTTACCTAGTGAATATGTTTATAATAATGAAAATAATATATTTAAAAATAAAATTAATTTTAAAAAATTTTATAGAAATTCAGATGTAATTCATTTAAATGTAAATATATATTCAAATAATCTTGGAAATTTTATTAGAAATATATATGTTTTAGCAACAGAAATAATGATAGATATATCAAGTGCTAATTCTTTATTTGGTTTTCAATATATTGAATATGAGAAATTATTTGTTTCTTCAAATAATTTAATGCCTGAATTAGTTTTGGTTATTCCTTTTGATAAAATAACTAAATCTGATTCAGTTGAAGGTCAATTTTCAATTCAATATTATATGTATGATATGACAAAAATATATAATAATAAATTAACAAAACTTTTATTAGTAAATCCTGGTGATATTGAAGAATCTTTATATGATTATGATCCAAGATTATATAGACTTAATTTAATATCTGAAAAAAATATTAGATATTCTGATTCTCTTTTAATTGGAACTCAAACTATATCTTGTTCAAATAATGATTATTGTTATTGGAATTCTTATGTTTATGCTTGTGAAAATAGTATTGTCATTGATCCGAGCACCCGTGAATGTGTAAATACTGTAAATACTAATATTTTAGTTCCAGGAATAAATAAAGAAACTAATAAAAGAGGAACTCTTACTGAAGTATGTTATGGAAATGTAGGTACAACAGGATGTACAGGAAATACAATAAATGAATATACATGTGGAACAAATTCTAAATTATTTGATGCTTGTATTACAGGAAATTATAATGAAAATACTATAGGATATTTTTATTATAGTTATTTTTTTAATTTACCTCCAATAAAAATAAATTTAAAAGCTAAATATAAAAGTTATTATATTCAATTTAATTTTTTATATGAAACAAATTCTGCTTTAAGACCTTCTAAAAATTTAAAAGGAAAAAAAATATGTATATTTTATACTGATGCATTTAAAATATGGCATGATTATTCTATGAAATATTTAATTATAGAAGATAATCATGGAAATCCAACTAAAAATTTAATTACAAATTTTAATAAAGAAAATGAAAATATTTTTACTATTTCTGTAAATTATGAAGATAATGTATATAAAGGAAAAATATTTTTAAATGGTATTAAAATTAATACACCATCTTTTACAGGTGGAGAAATATCATATATATTATTTTGTCATAATGATACAGCATGTCCAGTTAATGAAGAAATATATTGGACAAGTGGATTTTATAATCAAATAAGAATATATAATTTAGAAGAATTAAAAGTTTTAAATGATAATTCTTTTTATGATCAATATATTTATAATAATTATTATACTTATTATAATTATCAAAATGGAAAAGATAGATTTGATTCATATCCTTTGGATCCTTTAATAAATCCAAATTATGGAGAAGAAATAAAAATGAATATAGGAAGTATGAAATATAATAAGATTGGTGATGATTATAATTTAATAAGTTATTATACTGATAAAGATAAAATGCAAACTTTTAATTATGGAATTGACCAGACTCAAGATTTAAGAAATATTGGAATTAATTATAATAATCCAAATTATATAGATGAAAATTTTGGATTTCAAAGTTGTTCTAATAGCATTTTTTGTTATGGAGGAATAAATATATTTTCTGAAGAATCAAAAGTTTGTGAAAATAATAGATATTATAAATATGATAATTGTAAAACATTTCCTACTTCTCCTAAAAATAAATATTTTACTTTAACTTTTCCTTTAAAAAAAAATATTGGTTTAACTGAATATACTTTGAATCTCATTAAATATACAGGAGAATATTCTACAGGTACTGGCGATATTAAAAATGTGGCAAGAAAAATAACATTTACATTTTGGCTAAAATTAATTGGATTCAAAGAGAGCAAGACAATATTTCAAACTGGAACAGGAAATCAGATATGCTATTTAAAATATGAAGAAATAAATAAATTATCTTTTGGCTGTGAATTATCTAATGTAAAAATATATTATAATTATTATTTAATTCCTAAAAATAATTATGGAAAATATATGCATATAAGTATTGCCTTATCAATTCACAGATTTTATGAAACAAAATATTTTTTTATTTCTTACCAAGTAAATAATAAAAATATAGAACAAAATAATAATCCCAATTGTTTTGATAGATTAAAAGATAATTTTGGTATTTTTATTAATATTAAAAAATTTACATTATTTGATGGATTCTATGGACAAATATCAAAGTTTTATATTTATAATGAAGTTTTAATAGGAGGATATGCATATAATACAAATACATATTTCAATGTAAATCCTATTTATAAAATTATTGATGATACTCGTGAAAACTGTTTATATAAAGGACCAGGAATAAATGATTATTTTGATTTAACTTGTATTAATGATTATGATCCTGCATTTAATGATGATAATTATATTAGGTCGGGATATCCAGAAGATAAAAAAGTATATCTTACTAAGAATGATCAATATAAAGTTAAAAAATGTTATGATAAATGCGGATCTTTTTGCTATGAAACTGATGATAACCAATGTGCTTGTACTACTAATGGATTTTACGACTACATTTTTAAAAGGGAAGAATTTGTTTACGAATGTAAAAAACTTCCTTATTTAAATTATAAAAGATATCATAATGTTAAATTTGTAATAACTCCCCAGATTAATTTCGGAAATAACTTCGGATTTGATTTTTGGTTTTATGCAGCTATGGGAATAAGAGCATATTCTGATAATTCTGTTGGTGGTGGAAAAAATTTTTTTCAAATTATATTTGGTGGTAAAGAAATGATTTTAATTAAATCATACCGAATGATTTGCTTTGGGAATGTTGTTATTACTTATTCTTGGGAATATATTTTTTGGGAATGGTTTCATATTTATTGTTTTTATGATACTAGCTATCATATCGAACTATATAACTATGATAAAACTAAAACTAAAACTGCATCAAAAGTGGAATCTACAGCTACTAATAATCCTGGAACTTTCTCAAATATTGAATTTGTTAATTCTGAAAATGGATCTGGTGATAAATTAACAAGCCCTGGAATAATTTTAATAAGACAATTTAGATTATGGAGTAAAATAAAGACTGAAGATATGGATTATATACAATTTATAGAAAATGTAAATAGAGATTATTTACTATTTGTAATTGAATCTTTTATAAATAGTGGTCAAATTTTTTATGGCTATTCTTCAGGATATACAATCATTCCAGACAAGATAACATTACAAAATGATATTGAAGATTACTTTGGATATTCTCCAATAGAAAAAACAATTGAAGAATTAATTTTATGTTCCGAGACAGAAGATTGTAAACCTATAGTAAATCTAAAATATATAGATAATGTAGAAATAGAAAATATAACACCAAGTGGAACAGGACGATATACCTTAGAATTTTGGATAAAAATAAATTCAATTTCAAAATTTTTAAATGGTATTAATGTTGTATGGAAAGGTCATATGTCCATAAGTATATTAACAGATACTTTAAAAGATAAATTGTCTTTATATTGTTTTGCCCAAGATTATTTAACTTCTCCTTTAAATACTAAAGGAAGAGATACAATTAGATTAGCTGAGTCAGCTTTAAATAAAGATAACATAGATTTAAACTTAAATAGTTTTGATAATACTTGGTTTTACACAAGATGTGCATATAATTGGGATAATGAGATATATTATTTAAAATATAATGATATATTTAGAGATCCTTTAGGAATTTCACCTGAATTTGCAAGTGAAGGTAAATCTACTGATTATCCTTATAAATATTTATTTAATGAATATGAAAAATATAATTTATATATTGAAAATGCAAAAGAAAATAGTGAATGTGATATTTATATAAGAACTTTATATTTATATAATGAATATTTACCAATTCAATATGATACTCAAAGAGTATTATTTAATAAAGATAATAAAGTAGAATGGCTTGTTTTTGGAATTGATTTTTTTAATCATGAAGAGAGTGGGGATAATGTAAAATTAAATTTTTGTAAAAAGAATAAGGATCAAAGGCAAGATACTGAAGTTACAATTTTAAATAAAGCCAAATATTTATCAAGAGGAGGAATAATTTTATGTGAAGCAAATAATAATTTAAAATTTAATAGTTACTTAAACGAATGTGAAGATGTTTCTTCTTTAATCGATCCTGATAAAGCAGCATTAATTGAAGTAGAATATAATAATCTACCTCTACAATGTATTTCTGAATATTATTTATCTTTTGGAGATACTGAAAATTCATGTGAAACTAAATGTCCACAGGGATTTAATAGAGGGCCTGGATCTCAATTAGATATGGATGAACCCGCAGTAACAGCTTTATGCAATTATATCATTGATTCTCATCATGACTATAATGATCCTGAAAATTTTGAAGATAAATTAACTTGTTCAAGTGGATTAATAAGAGTTGGATATAAATGTTTACCAAAGAATTCCCAGGAAAAATCTGCTTTGTATTTTAATAGATGTTATAATTTTTATCCAGTCTTTGCATATTTTGAATCTGAAAGACTTAGATTTATAAATGGATATATACTTGAATTTTCATTTAAAATTGATTTAGTAAATGATTTTTGTTCAAAAGAAGGTATAGAAGAAAGATATATTTTTTATGCTCATCCTCATGCAATAATTCAAGACCAAAATGATAAATTTTATTATAAGGATACTAATTATTTAAATATTGTTAATTTTAATAATAAATTAGAATCATTGTCTTTACATGAATGGAATCATGTAATAATTGAATTTAGACCAAAAGAATTTACAATGAATATATATTTAAATTATAATTTAGAAGAGCCAGCATATTCTTATACAATAGCAGAATCAGATATAAATAATTATTATTTGAGACATTTACTTTTTTGTACAGGAGAATATTTATGTGCACCAATAGAACCAAAAAAAATAAATTGGGGTGCAGCATATTATAGTCAAATGAGGATTTATGATTTAAAACATAGTTCAATATATATGGTATATGAAAATATGAGAAAAAAATTTAATTATTTGCCAAATTCTATTATTGTTTATTATTTATTTAATACAATAAATAATGATTTAAATATATTTTATGATACTTATAGTGATATTAATTTAGATTTTAATGGAAATAGACCTTTAATGTCAGTATATTTAGCAGATGATAGAACTTTAATGTTTAGTTCTTCATCAAATTTTGATTATGGGGAATTTAATCCTGGGGTATATTCTACTTCAGTTGAATTAATAACAGGGATATATACTTTTGAGAACTGCTATCCTGGATGTAAAAGATGTTATTCCGATAAAATAAATGATTGTTATGAATGTAAAGAAGGATTTGAATTATATAATAATCAATGCCGTGAAATAACAGGATATTATTTTGAATTACCTAATTATAATAATTTAGAAATAGAAGTAAAAACAGATTCTACATTAAAGGAATATAATCCAATAACAGTAACTTTGTGGGTTAAATATTATGGAATACAAAAAGATTTTGAATATTCTGATGGTAATACATGCATAGTATTAATTAGATTTTCTACAGAGTATGATATTTATATATGTCATGAACAAGAAGATAATACTTTATTAATGAAAATGCAAGATTTTATTCTATTTTCTGATACATCATTTTTAGATAATTTAGGAACTTGGCAATTAATTTCATTATCTAATTATAAATGTTACTATGAAAATAAAAATACTTGTGATTTTTATCCATCAATGATTTCTTTTGCAATAAATGGAAAAGTTGTACCTCGTGGAAATGGATATAATTTTCCTTCAAATGGAATTATATTAAATAAAATAACATTTGGTTATGGAATAATAATGCTTTTATCTGATTTGAATATTTATAATTCTTTTATTTTAAATCCCTTAGGAATTGTTTCTAATTTTTTAAGTTATCAAAATCATTTAATTTCATCAATAAATATGCATTTACCCTCAAGTACAAATTGTATTGGAAGACAAGTATTAATAGCAAGTGATGGAAGGGATATGTATTATCAACAAAATGGGCATTGTATATTAGATTATAATATTTATCATAAATTAGAAAATCATAATTGTAATGATGAAGATAAAATGATAAATATAAAAAATATAAATGATCCAGAAATGGAATGTTTAGATTGTATTGATGAATGTACCCATTGTGCTGGAGATTCAAAATTAAATTGTGCTTGTTATTATAATGAAAATTATTGGTTTAGAAATGATAGATTAACTAATAGATTATTTTGTCAATTAGTTCCTTATATAGATTTAAATAAATATTCAGATTTAGAATTTAGTGAAATTAAATATGCTACAACAAATGAATTTGCAATTGAATTTTGGTATTTTATTTATGAATATAGTGATAATGAAATTAATTTTTATAAGCAAGTAATATCATGGGAAAATCATATAAAAATAGAAATATCAAAATTTTCTAATGATGTAACAAAAGTAGAATGTTTTCCAATAAATGAAAAAGATGAATCAATTTCATCAAATGATATTACACAAAAATATTTTCAATGGAATCATATAATATGTGCAACAGATTTAAATAATAAAAAATATTATTTAAATGAAGGAAGAATAACTAATATTATAGGTGAAGCAGTAAAACAATTAAATTATAGTACATATGAAGATAGGAGAGTAAGTTTAAAATTTCAAAGTTATAATAATTATGATAATAAAGTTAGTAATGGTGTATTTTTATTAAAGGAATTAAGATTATATAATTTTTATTCAATAAGAGAATTTAATACAAAATGTTTTTATAATTATGGTTGGGCTAAAAATAATGATATCCCAAATATTTTACATTATTTTCCATTTAATATGAAAAAGGATGGAATTGTCCAAGATGCTCAGGGAAATTTACCTTCACAACAAATACCAAAAAATAATATAATAGGATATAATATTATTGACTATGAGAATAAATATGATATAGATGAAGAATTTGAGGAATGTTTAATTATTTATGCTATACCTTCTAAAATATATTTTAATTTGACAAATGTTTTAATATATAATTATGAAATAGAACCAAAAACATATCCATTTTATTATTATAAATATGAATATTATATAAGTAAAAAAGGAGAAGTTCCTTATAGTGAAATAACAAAAACAAATTTGAATACAGAAAATAATCCTAGAGAACTCTTATTAAAAAAATTTAAGAATAATAATTTTAATGGCGTTCAATTAAATATATATATATATTTAACAGAAATAGATACAGGTATAGTACATTCTGGATTTAATTTAATTAGAATAAATTCATATTATCCAGGAAATGATATAGATCTTGAGACTTATTGTAAGGGTATACAAGATAATTTAGAAGTAGATATTGATAATCCATCTAATAAATATTATTTTTCTGATGTTGAAATTTGGAATAGATTATATCTTTTTGAATCATTAGGAAATATACATAATATGGCTTTAAATGAAAGTAATAGAACTTCAACATTTTTAGATTATTATTATGATGATAAAGCAATTTCATATTTTCCAGAAAATATAATTATAAAAAATCCAGTATGTTATGATAATTTTTGTTCTGGGAAAGGAAAATGTATTATAATTGTAAGAACAATGACATGTTTATGTTATAATGGATATACTGGAAGAAATTGTCATTTAACAACAAATAATAAAAATTATTTATCTGAAACTCATCTAAAATTTTGGAATTATTTAACTAATAATAATGAATTTTCAACTTTAACTATTGATAATCAATTTTTATATAAAATAACATATTTAATTAAATCTTCAACTTTATTTGATGATTCTTATAATGAATTAATTCTGGATTTTTTTAATTTTATAGATTATTTAAAATCGAATAATTATAATTTAATGATAAGTGAAATAAATCTTATATTTGATACTATCAGTTTTATTATTATTAATTTATATTATGATATATCGCAATTTAGGGCAAAAAATTATGATAATCTAAACCAAAAACCAAATTATAAAAATAATGAAAAAATAATGGAAGTAAATCTAAATAATGTGCAAATTGATGCTATATATGATTTATCATATAAAATAACTACTATTATTCCAGAATTAATTTTAAATTTAATAAAATTAAATAAAAGAGATATGTTCCAGAATTATACAGCTTTTGATTATACAATAAAAAGTGTTTCTCATTCTTTTGATTATATAGAATATTTTGAAAATTTGCATATAAATAATCGTGAAAGATATAATTCATATTTACCTTTTATAAATGCATATAATTGTGCAGATTATATTTTTGGTTCTACTTCATATTCAACTATTTTCCTTGTAATAATAAATTATCATTATGATCCTCTTTCTTATCACTCGCTTTATTCTTATAGTGCTTCTTATTCTGTAGATATTTTTTATGGGACTCAAATTGGGACTAAATTAGATATAAAAGCTTGTCCTAATTATATTGATATTTATTTCCCATTAAATTTATATAATGAATCAGAAATTGAATTTATTAATTCACATGCTAAATTTTTATCTAGAAATACAAATATAAAATTAAGTGATCCATATGTTACTTGGCCTGTTTATGTGGATAAAAAAGGAAAAGTTTCTAAAAAATCAAGATATGAAAGAATTAATGAAGTTTTACCTATGATTAAAATAAATTGCAGTTATTATAACAATAAATTATCATTATCAAGTAATATATCAAATACTATAGTTAGTGATAAATTTTATTTAATTTGCAAAACTAATCATTTAAGTTTTTATACAATTCAATCAGAAAGTTCAGGATATAAATATAAGCAAGCGGGGATATTTTTCTATTTGGCTGCACCTCAAGTATTTATATGTGGGGCAAATTGGTCAAATGGTTGTACTGTCATACTTTTGATATCTTTATTAATATTTGCATTTTTTATTGGATTATTTATGATATTAGAGAAAACTCTAATGACGACTAAAGAAAACTTAAATAATGTAAAATTGGAAATTTTAAAACAAAATAGACTAATTTTTGATGAATTGGATTTATTAGAAGAAATAACAAAAGCCAATAAAATGAACGAACAAGAAAGTATGGCAAAAAATTTAAAAATACAAACAGAAGATGATAAATTAGATAAAGATTTAAAACAAAATTTATATTTATATGGAACAAAAAATATTGATTATAATGATTTAGCCTTTGAAGGAGGAGAAATAGGAGACGAATTAGATAATGGTTACGGTGGTAAAGGTGTTTTCAGTAACCCTCCAAAAAAGCCGAAAAATGGTTTTATTATAGATGATTTAGAGGACGGGAATATTTCTTCTGAAAAAGAAAGTGACGCAGAAAAAGAAACAAGACTTAAAAAGAGTATAAAAATAATAGACAAAAAGCGAAATAAAAAAAGAAGTAAATCAAGAATAAAACCGAAGATTTCGGAGAAAAAAGAAAAGAAAAAAGAAGAGCAAGACTTAAGATATTACAGAGTTAAAGAATATAATCCAGAAAAAACTGAGCCAGTTAATCAGTATAATTATAATATTTATAAAGAATCTGATTTTGGCTTTAATCAAAGTGATATATTATCTGATAATGATGAATATGAAATTCCATCTTATAAAGAAGACAAAAAATCAAAAAAATCAAAAATAAAGGATTATAATTCATCTGTAAGGGAATCAACAGATGAACTTAAAACAAAAGATAAAAAAGAAGATAAAAAGAAGAAAAAAAAAGACGAAAATTCAAAAAAATCAGAAAATGACAAAAAAAATGGAGAAGATAAAAAGGAAGAAAATAAAATAAATGAATTAAATAATATGCAATATAATGATGAAGATGAAGATAAAAATGAAAATCTTGATTATTTTTCAAAATATAAAACTGTAATAAAAAATGAAAATAAAAAAGGAAAAAAGGTAAATATTCAAAAAGGCAATTATACAATAGTTGATAAATATCGTAAAGTTACATTTGTAAAAGAAAAATACTATTCTCTTGATATTTCTGGATTTTTTGAGCATTTGAATAAAAAAAATCCCTCTGCTTTAAAATTATTTTGGCATTTATTTTTAAGAAGAAATATATATATTAGTCCTTTCATGGTTTCATCAACAATAAATCCAAGGTATAGAAGAATATTATGCTTATATATTTATATATTACTACAAATGTTTTTTTTGACTATCGGATTATCAATAGCTGAAAGAATGAATATAGCAAAAGGAAATAAAATAATATTATTTCAATTAATAAATATTTTGTTAGCTGATATATTTACTATATTTATGATTCCTTTATTTAGAATACCAACTCTATTAAAAAAGAAATTATTTTTAAATTTTAAATCTACCCAACAAATGTTGTTATTAAAAATATTTGAGCATGTTAAAGAAGTACAAAGAAAAAAATTTCCTTTTATATGTGGAATTTTAGCTGGAACTTTTTTATTTACTTTTTATTTTTCTTTTAGTTATTGTTCTATATTATATTATTCAAGATGGCTTTTTGCAGAATGTTTATTTGTTGAAATACTTTTAGATTTTATTCTATATGAAGGAATATTAAATGGATTAATATGCTTGTTTTATTATTTAAAAAATAAAAAAAAGTTTTTTATTACACCTTATGTCTATTTATTTTTATTCAGAAATTATCGAACATGTTTTTAATTATATATTTTATTATAT
>JAJJKT010003327.1:0-12219 GCA_023805755.1 Eremoplastron rostratum | reverse complement strand
AGTTGTACTACCATTCAAATATTCACATTCACAAACCTGCAACATTTCTCTTTCTTTTTCCAATGGCCTCCCTTTTCTTCGTTATTTTCACCATCTTCATAATTATCTTCATAAGATGGCAAAAAACATATATTTTTTAAATCTAAATTATGTCTAGCAAATGAATTAACTGCATTTAATTCATGAATTTCAGAAAATTTTAAAAATATCATATAATCAACATAATTCCATAAATAATGCTTTTTATCTCTATGAAATTTAAAATCTTCTTTTCTTTTTTCAACAGTTTCTCTTTTAATATGACAAATAAAACAATTATTTATTTTATCATTATCATGTTTTCTTTCTTTTTCTCTCATATCTGAAAAAGTTCCCAAAATTATACCGAAAACCAAATCAATCATAATTATAATGCAAATCAAAAAATATGAAATATCATAAATAAGTCTATGATAATAAGTATGTTTATTCCTTTCAAAGGAAATTCTAATCATTTGATCTGCAGCTCCTCCTCTTGCCCTAATTCCTGCATCAAAATTTGTCATGAAACAAAAACTCAAGCATAAACAATAATTATCAGGTATATCATTTTCAATATCTGCAGCAAAATTTTCATTTAAATAAAAAAAGCCTATATTACTATAAAAATAAACAAGAAAAATTAATAATAAAAATGATGCAATTAATTCTGGCCCTCTTAATTTTATAGACATTGTAATACCTTTCAAAGTTTTATTTAAATCTATTATAGCCAATAAAGTAAAACAATATACTATTTCTCCTCTCTTTAAAATTGTTCCTATTAAAGATATTATAAACATATATATTAAAGAAGTTATATAATCTCTTCCAATAATTGTTCCAAACATCATTATATATGATTTATTCCAAAAAGTCAATTGATTTTCATTTACTTTATATTCTTCCTTATATTTATATTTATCTAATATATAATATAAAGGCATTTTAACTGATATCCAAGAAAATATTAAAATCCCATTTAAGGCACAAAATATGTAACATATATAATTATATACATCACCCCACTTTGAAATAGAAACCCCTATAGCCTTTGTTATTTTTGAAGGAATTTGAAACAAACTTCTTAAAAGTACTCTTACTCTTCTTTCCTCTTCCTCATTATCAATAGCTTCAATTCCTTTATATCCTTCCAAAGTAAAAAGAATAAATATTAAAAATATTAAAGCATAAAAATACATAATATATTGAACATATATAAAATCTATACTTAATATTATTTTAGATAATAACCTTACTTTTGTATTTTTGAAATATTCAATTTCTATTTGAAATAAAGAAATACTTCGAATTAGTTCAAATTTTTTAGAATTCTCAGAATTTCTATCAACATTATAAATAAATTCCTCTTTAGTCATTTCACTTAAATGAATCATTTCACAAGGTATAGTAAATATTACACTCACATTTCTTAATTCTTGTGGCATACGTATTTCTACTACTTTTGTAATATATTCAAAAAACTTAACTATATAATAATGTTCAATATAAGTTATAGAAATACTTTTTTCCTTTTCATTAATTAAATTTATTGGAATAATTTTATTTGACTTTATTATTTTTTTATTAAATATTGAAAATTTTCTTTTTGCTTCCCTTTCAGTAAAATTATCTATTTGTTTCACAAGTTCTTCTGCTTCTGGAGATTTTTCATTAATACTTAATTTTTTAATAAATTTATAATAATTATTAGCTAATTCAAATTCTTTACTTTCTTTTGAAATATTACTATGGAAATAATGATATTTAAAAAAAGAATACACTGTATGTTCAAAAATGAATTCTCTTTGATTAATTTGTTTATCAGTATAATCTGAATAATATTCTTTAAATTCTGGTTTATCCTTTGTATATTCATAAAAATAATTTTTCATAGTAAAACTTATCGATGCCATGACTTTATTTATTGATAAAAATTTCATAATTATTTTTTGTATTTCTTCATTTGTTTTTTCCTCTAATATTGCTATAAAAAAACTTATTAATAGAAGTCTAGTTCTAAAGCCATGCCCTTCAATAAGTGAATCATCCAATAAAATTTCCGAAACAATAGAAACAAAGCTCTGTATGGAAAATAAACACATACTATTCTTAATTTCATCATCTTTTGATTTTGTTAATATTTCTTTTTGATTTCCTTGAATTATTTCAACTAATAATTCAATTATTGAATAAACTATATCAAACAAATGCCCTATATGCTCCTTATTATGAACTTTATTAGTTACAATTAATATTTTTTCTAATACATTAATTAAAAAATTAAATAAAGACATACTTCCTTCAATTTCAGTTTCATCAGTATTTTTACTTATTTTTCTTGAATTAAATTTAGTTTTATGTGTAGACATCATTTTACAATCACATAATTTTATAAACGAATATTCTAAATTACAAAGTATTTTTTCCTGGAAATAGTTATTATGCTCTTCACATAGATATTTAAATATTTTATTAATAGTAAAAATTTTAGTTTGGTTTTCTATAAAATTTATGAAATCATTATTAAAATCATCAATAAAACTTTTGATTATATTATCATATAATTGATTTGTTAAATTTGACAAAAAGCCTAATTCATCTTTTTCTTTATTTCCAATTAAAAAAGATATATCATTTTGAGTTTCATTTGTTGTTATCTTTAATAATTTATATAAAATTAATCTTGAAATTAAAACATATTCGGCTTCTTCATTTGGCATGTTTGTTAAAACCGTTAATAACATTTTTCTAAAATTAATTTCATATTCAGGACATAATTCTGTCAAAGATATAATTAAAGAAGAATTTTCTTCTCCTATATTGAATTTTTCTTTATAATAATGATTATATATTTTTTCTATTTTTTGAATTATATATTTAAATTCTTCTTTTTCTTCCTTTTCAATTTCATGTTTTTCAGTAATATTACTATTTCCCATTTCTTTATTATTGCTTATATAAGACCTATTCATACTAGGAGCATATTTTTTTTTATTTTTTCTACTTTCACTTTCTATAGTTGATAAAACGAAATTATTATTTGCTTTTGATTTATTTAAAACTTTTCTTTTTAAAGAATTTCCTTTTTTCCTTAAAAATATATTTATTCCTTCTAATAGATCTGTATCTTCGGATAATTTTATTGGATTTAAATAACCTATTTCTTTTGTTGGATATGCATTTACTAAATCCATAGATTGTGGATATTTAAAATAAGATAAAAAATGTTTATCAAATATTTCCCATAAATAAGTAAAATCATAAGGGGAGCATTTATTTTTATCTTTTAAATTGAAATAATCTTGTAAATTACGTTCTTGTTTCTTTTTATCCATAAATCCATTTATATCAAAATTTTCAAATTGAATGAATTTTTTTTCGCTTAAAAAAGAATTATGCATATCTAGTATATAATTTTTGATATAAAGCATTTTCATAATTGTCTGATAAATTAGTAAAATATTAAATCCATTGCATTCAGAAGTATAACAAAATAATAATTTAATTAAAGGACATAATGGTAATATTATTCCTTTTACTAAATATCTAAACATTTTATTTGGAAAATTCGTATTTTTTTCAAAAATATCTTTAAATCTTTTTAATTCTTTTTGAAATAGATCAATTCCTGCTTCAACTATTTTAAAATTTTTAGTTATATCATCATTTTTTAAAAAAAAATAATAAAATGATAGGTATTTGGTTGGATATTTATAATTTGAAATTAAAGGATTATTTTTTATATATATAAAATTATCTCCATTTTGACCTATAGCATTTAAATAATTATTATTTTTTTGAATTTCTTCGTCATTTAATGAAAATAAAATTCTTACATCTATTTCATGAATTCTCTCTTTATTTTTTATATGGTGTAATTTTTTTAATTTTTTTGGTCTTTTTATTCTACTTGATTCTTGATATGGAGTTTTTGATATATTATCTAAATTTTCCTTTAATTCTTTTATATCTTTCGCATTTTCTTTTTTAATTGAATCAAATTTTTTAAAATAAATGCTACATTTGAAAAGCTTTAAAAATAATAAAATTTGTGTTCTATAATCTATATCTATATTTGTATATTCCAATGTTAAAACTAATTTTTGAATTGGAATTACTTTTATTAAATTCTCTCTATCCAATTGATCAGATGAAGAAAATATTCTATTTATTATTATTAAAACAAGACATGCATTTTCGCTCATTAGTTCTTGAAAATTGAAATTGTTTAAAAAATCAAGCATTATTTTTTTTAAATTATCTTTATTATCAAAAGGATATAATAATTTACTTTGAATAAATAACTGAATAATTATACTTAAAAATATAAAAATAATTTGGTCTAAGATTGTAACTCCTTCCATAAAAAAATTTTGTGCTTCCTTTGCTGCTTTATCTTTGGATTCATTTTTAAATTTTATTAAATATTTATATAAACTTCTTATAATATATTTAGGATTACTAATAAATCCCCTTTTTTTGGAAATAATATCACTACAAGTGCAAATAATTTAAATATTTCAATAATATATAAATCAGGCAATTTTAATAAAGAATTAATATTATAAAAACTACAAATTAATATAGCATTTCCAGAATTATTTTCTATAAAATAATTTAAAAATAAAAAAACATTAGAAATAAAAATTTTATATAAGTCTACATCTTCAAAATCTTCTTCTTCTTCTTTTTCTTCAAAATTACATATATATAATGTTTTCATTAAAGCTAGAAAAAAATTAGTTTTGGCTAAATGTGGATGGATCTCACTTGTCCTGGCTAATATAATTACTTTTTCTAAAGAATCATTTACTGACCTTATTACTTCCGTATTATCTAAATCAAATGAATAAAAAGAAGAAAAAGTTTTTTCCATATTTTTTATTTCTTCTATTATTTTTAGATACTTTTCATCATCCATTGATATATTCATTGATTTTTGTAATAAATCTATATCTAAATCCTTTTTTGCTGAATTCATTAAATAATTTTCTCTTTCGGAAATCATTAAATTCAAAATTTTTGCTCCATATTCTAAAATTTTATCACAAGTTCTTTTGTCCTTTGAATTCAATACATTTAATTTTTTGATTGATGCTGTATAATACATAATTCTTATTGTACTTCTACTAATTAATCTTCCTAATTCATTTTTATCAAAAATAAATTTAACTTTTGATAAATCTTCCTTTTTATTCTCGAAAATAAAATTATAAAATGAATTGTCATTATAAGAATATATAAAATAACTTAGCATTTTAATTAGTATATGAAATAGTTTTATATGCCTATGATATGATTTTAAATTTTTTAAATATTGAAACATATTTTCTAAAATTACGCAAAACGAACTCATTTGGAAACTTGTAAAAAGATAAAATCCGCTTAGTCTTTTTAAAATTGCACATATTTGTATCATTACATCACATGCTTCGGCTAATTGCATATCTTCATTTAATAAATCATTTAAATATTTTATAAAAAAGTCAATATGAATTTGAGATTCTGGATACATTGAATTATTCATCATGAAAATATTTTTTCTAATAAAGGGAGTAAAATTTTCTAAATCATTTAATTTATATTTCGGCATTGACATAGTCTTATGACCTATATTTACTTTTTTAAATAAAAATAGCATATTATTTAAAAAATGCCAAAATATTTTATTATCATAGTAATTTATATGTTTTAATAAATTTGAAATTAAATAAAATGATATTTTCTTAGAAAGAATTTTATCATAATATCTCATTGGATTATTTTTGGTTTTCAAAATAATTTTAGTAAATACATTTAAACTAAGAAAAAAATTAGTTGAAGAAAAATTATCTTTTAAAATCATTTTATTTTTAGCATTTAAAGAATTTAAATTTTGTATCATTTCTTCAAAATTTTGAAAAATACTTTCATAACTTGATTTTCCCAAAAATAATAAATTTATACATTTTATCGGATCAATATCTAATATTAAATGATGCTTATCAATAATTTCTTCAAATTTATGATATATTTTTTTTAAATCAACATGAGTTGTACTACCATTCAAATATTCACATTCACAAACCTGCAACATTTCTCTTTCTTTTTCCAATGGCCTCCCTTTTCCTTCGTATCCACACATCCTATAACAAAATTCGCATATGCATCTATCATCAACAATATATAACGTTGATAACAAACTTTTTTCACACCAATCAGTGTAAGGGCACTCGGCCGAATATTTTTTCTTTTTTAAGTATAATTATTCAGTTATTTATTCAAAGTAAATTATTATATCCTTTTGATAATAAAGATAATTTAAAAAAAATAATGCTTGATTTTTTAAACAATTTCAATTTTCAAGAACTAATGAGCGAAAATGCATGTCTTGTTTTAATAATAATAAATAGAATATTTTCTTCATCTGATCAATTGGATAGAGAGAATTTAATAAAAGTAATTCCAATTCAAAAATTAGTTTTAACATTGGAATATACAAATATAGATATAGATTATAGAACACAAATTTTATTATTTTTAAAGCTTTTCAAATGTAGCATTTATTTTAAAAAATTTGATTCAATTAAAAAAGAAAATGCGAAAGATATAAAAGAATTAAAGGAAAATTTAGATAATATATCAAAAACTCCATATCAAGAATCAAGTAGAATAAAAAGACCAAAAAAATTAAAAAAATTACACCATATAAAAAATAAAGAGAGAATTCATGAAATAGATGTAAGAATTTTATTTTCATTAAATGACGAAGAAATTCAAAAAAATAATAATTATTTAAATGCTATAGGTCAAAATGGAGATAATTTTATATATATAAAAAATAATCCTTTAATTTCAAATTATAAATATCCAACCAAATACCTATCATTTTATTATTTTTTTTTAAAAAATAATGATATAAATAAAAATTTTAAAATAGTTGAAGCAGGAATTGATCTATTTCAAAAAGAATTAAAAAGATTTAAAGATATTTTTGAAAAAAATACGAATTTTCCAAATAAAATGTTTAGATATTTAGTAAAAGGAATAATATTACCATTATGTCCTTTAATTAAATTATTATTTTGTTATACTTCTGAATGCAATGGATTTAATATTTTACTAATTTATCAGACAATTATGAAAATGCTTTATATCAAAAATTATATACTAGATATGCATAATTCTTTTTTAAGCGAAAAAAAATTCATTCAATTTGAAAATTTTGATATAAATGGATTTATGGATAAAAAGAAACAAGAACGTAATTTACAAGATTATTTCAATTTAAAAGATAAAAATAAATGCTCCCCTTATGATTTTACTTATTTATGGGAAATATTTGATAAACATTTTTTATCTTATTTTAAATATCCACAATCTATGGATTTAGTAAATGCATATCCAACAAAAGAAATAGGTTATTTAAATCCAATAAAATTATCCGAAGATACAGATCTATTAGAAGGAATAAATATATTTTTAAGGAAAAAAGGAAATTCTTTAAAAAGAAAAGTTTTAAATAAATCAAAAGCAAATAATAATTTCGTTTTATCAACTATAGAAAGTGAAAGTAGAAAAAATAAAAAAAAATATGCTCCTAGTATGAATAGGTCTTATATAAGCAATAATAAAGAAATGGGAAATAGTAATATTACTGAAAAACATGAAATTGAAAAGGAAGAAAAAGAAGAATTTAAATATATAATTCAAAAAATAGAAAAAATATATAATCATTATTATAAAGAAAAATTCAACATAGGAGAAGAAAATTCTTCTTTAATTATATCTTTGACAGAATTATGTCCTGAATATGAAATTAATTTTAGAAAAATGTTATTAACGGTTTTAACAAACATGCCAAATGAAGAAGCCGAATATGTTTTAATTTCAAGATTAATTTTATATAAATTATTAAAGATAACAACAAATGAAACTCAAAATGATATATCTTTTTTAATTGGAAATAAAGAAAAAGATGAATTAGGCTTTTTGTCAAATTTAACAAATCAATTATATGATAATATAATCAAAAGTTTTATTGATGATTTTAATAATGATTTCATAAATTTTATAGAAAACCAAACTAAAATTTTTACTATTAATAAAATATTTAAATATCTATGTGAAGAGCATAATAACTATTTCCAGGAAAAAATACTTTGTAATTTAGAATATTCGTTTATAAAATTATGTGATTGTAAAATGATGTCTACACATAAAACTAAATTTAATTCAAGAAAAATAAGTAAAAATACTGATGAAACTGAAATTGAAGGAAGTATGTCTTTATTTAATTTTTTAATTAATGTATTAGAAAAAATATTAATTGTAACTAATAAAGTTCATAATAAGGAGCATATAGGGCATTTGTTTGATATAGTTTATTCAATAATTGAATTATTAGTTGAAATAATTCAAGGAAATCAAAAAGAAATATTAACAAAATCAAAAGATGATGAAATTAAGAATAGTATGTGTTTATTTTCCATACAGAGCTTTGTTTCTATTGTTTCGGAAATTTTATTGGATGATTCACTTATTGAAGGGCATGGCTTTAGAACTAGACTTCTATTAATAAGTTTTTTTATAGCAATATTAGAGGAAAAAACAAATGAAGAAATACAAAAAATAATTATGAAATTTTTATCAATAAATAAAGTCATGGCATCGATAAGTTTTACTATGAAAAATTATTTTTATGAATATACAAAGGATAAACCAGAATTTAAAGAATATTATTCAGATTATACTGATAAACAAATTAATCAAAGAGAATTCATTTTTGAACATACAGTGTATTCTTTTTTTAAATATCATTATTTTCATAGTAATGTTTCCAAAGAAAGTAAAGAATTTGAATTAGCTAATAATTATTATAAATTTATTAAAAAATTAAGTATTAATGAAAAATCTCCAGAAGCAGAAGAACTTGTGAAACAAATAGATAATTTTACTGAAAGGGAAGCAAAAAGAAAATTTTCAATATTTAATAAAAAAATAATAAAGTCAAATAAAATTATTCCAATAAATTTAATTAATGAAAAGGAAAAAAGTATTTCTATAACTTATATTGAACATTATTATATAGTTAAGTTTTTTGAATATATTACAAAAGTAGTAGAAATACGTATGCCACAAGAATTAAGAAATGTGAGTGTAATATTTACTATACCTTGTGAAATGATTCATTTAAGTGAAATGACTAAAGAGGAATTTATTTATAATGTTGATAGAAATTCTGAGAATTCTAAAAAATTTGAACTAATTCGAAGTATTTCTTTATTTCAAATAGAAATTGAATATTTCAAAAATACAAAAGTAAGGTTATTATCTAAAATAATATTAAGTATAGATTTTATATATGTTCAATATATTATGTATTTTTATGCTTTAATATTTTTAATATTTATTCTTTTTACTTTGGAAGGATATAAAGGAATTGAAGCTATTGATAATGAGGAAGAGGAAAGAAGAGTAAGAGTACTTTTAAGAAGTTTGTTTCAAATTCCTTCAAAAATAACAAAGGCTATAGGGGTTTCTATTTCAAAGTGGGGTGATGTATATAATTATATATGTTACATATTTTGTGCCTTAAATGGGATTTTAATATTTTCTTGGATATCAGTTAAAATGCCTTTATATTATATATTAGATAAATATAAATATAAGGAAGAATATAAAGTAAATGAAAATCAATTGACTTTTTGGAATAAATCATATATAATGATGTTTGGAACAATTATTGGAAGAGATTATATAACTTCTTTAATATATATGTTTATAATATCTTTAATAGGAACAATTTTAAAGAGAGGAGAAATAGTATATTGTTTTACTTTATTGGCTATAATAGATTTAAATAAAACTTTGAAAGGTATTACAATGTCTATAAAATTAAGAGGGCCAGAATTAATTGCATCATTTTTATTATTAATTTTTCTTGTTTATTTTTATAGTAATATAGGCTTTTTTTATTTAAATGAAAATTTTGCTGCAGATATTGAAAATGATATACCTGATAATTATTGTTTATGCTTGAGTTTTTGTTTCATGACAAATTTTGATGCAGGAATTAGGGCAAGAGGAGGAGCTGCAGATCAAATGATTAGAATTTCCTTTGAAAGGAATAAACATACTTATTATCATAGACTTATTTATGATATTTCATATTTTTTGATTTGCATTATAATTATGATTGATTTGGTTTTCGGTATAATTTTGGGAACTTTTTCAGATATGAGAGAAAAAGAAAGAAAACATGATAATGATAAAATAAATAATTGTTTTATTTGTCATATTAAAAGAGAAACTGTTGAAAAAAGAAAAGAAGATTTTAAATTTCATAGAGATAAAAAGCATTATTTATGGAATTATGTTGATTATATGATATTTTTAAAATTTTCTGAAATTCATGAATTAAATGCAGTTAATTCATTTGCTAGACATAATTTAGATTTAAAAAATATATGTTTTTTGCCATCTTATGAAGATAATTATGAAGATGGTGAAAATAACGAAGAAAAAGAAGAAGAAAGGAAAGAAGAAAATGATGAACAAAGTGAGTCGGATTCTTATACTAGTTCTTCTAAAATAGAAGAAGAAGAAAATGAAGAAGAATTAAATTTAGTGTCATCATCTTATAATCTATCACTATCAGCGAATAGAGAAGATTAAGTAATAATTATTTTTTTAATATAAATTAATGTAAATATAATTATTATAATTTATGTCAATATAATTTTTCCTGTTTATTTTCCATTGAAATTTTTAATATAAAATATTATAAAAATATATAGAATAAATTATTCTTAGGAATTGATAAATAGATTAAATAATTTAATCAAATATAATTTAAGAATTTAAAATATATTATATATATATTTTAGTAATATAACTTTTGAAAATATTATTATTATATTTTCTTAGCCTCATCTTAATCTAAAATGTGAGAAAAATATTATCATTAAAGCAAAAAAATAGCTTTGCAATTCAATAATAATTTTTATTATGCACTGAAAATTTATTAAAACAATTCTTATTAAATCAGTTGAATTTAATAATATTCTCTTTTTCTTGAATAATTTTATCATTATTGCTATAATGAATGTTGCTTAAATAATAATCGAAAATATTATTATTAAAATGTTTGAAATTTTTAAAAGGTTTATTATTAACGGAATATTGTTCACTCATTTTTCTTAAAGCATATTTTATTTGCAATGTTAATAAATTATTTTGCTCATCTTTATAAAGCTCGCTTTCATCTGGTTTGCTTTTATCACCCAAAAACCCATTATTTTTCCTTTTGAAATAATTTTGAATAATATTTATATTATTAGGCTTTGAACTTCCATTACTATCTCTAGATATTAAGGCAGTAGATGCGGAATTATCTAAACTATCACTTCCATTAGCACTATTATTTTCTTCATTTTGGTCCAATTTACCACTATTATTTTTTTTCAAAATTAATTTTTCATTTATTTCTTCTTCGTCATAATCATATTTATTTTTAGCTGAATTAAATACTAATTTTTGCTTTCCAAAAATAATAGGTTCTTTTGGGTTTAAGGCATTTTGAAATTCTTTATAATTAGTGAATTCGATAAAGGCGTAACCTCTTGATCTTCCTGTTTGAGGATTAGTTATAAGCTTGGCACTTATTATAGAAGTATACCTATCATAATAATATTTTTTTACTTCATCAAAAGAAATTGATTTATCAATATTTCCAATAAATAACTTTTATCAAAATATATTAAAAATAATTAAATAATAGTTGCTTACTGTGAATTTGGCCATTTTCTGTGAAGAATATTTTTCTTCAAACGTTTTTACCCAATTAAATTTAAGTTCTAGGTTATTAATAATTTTTCCGTTGAAATTATTAAGAACTAATTGAGCTTGTTCTTGAGTATTAAATTCCAAAAATGCGCACCCTCTTTTGTTTGGTGGATTTTTGACTATTATTCTTTGAGGAAATATATTTATACTACTTAATAAAGCAATTAAGAAGGCTTGATTCATCCATGATTCTATATTTCCCATCCATAATGTTTTATGATGTGCATTCATTCTTAGTATATTTAAAATTTTATTTAAGTCTTATTTATTATTTTACTATTATTAATTGCTATTATTATATTATTTATTATTTTTTATTTTCTTTAAATTTTTTTTTAGTGGGGATTGGGGATTGGGGATTGGGGATTGGGG
>JAJJKT010003326.1:0-12223 GCA_023805755.1 Eremoplastron rostratum | reverse complement strand
AAATTAAAAAATCTCATAACTCAAAAAACAGTAAATGGATTTATAGATGTTATAGAAATTTTTAATTTAAATAAAACTAGTTTTTATAATAAATTAATAGAACTAAAGAAAAATATAAATGATTTAGAAACTGAAGAAAGTAATATAACAAAGAATGAATTATTTAAAGATGAAATATTAAATGAAAATATTTCTAAAATTAATCAAATAATAAATACATTCCAAAATTTCGAAGGTATGTTAGGTTTGAACATAATGCCTTTAGATACTACATCTTATGTAATAAATAAATTCCAAGAAAATTCATTATTAAAGTTTTTATTAGAGCTTACTATAGATGATTTGAGAGATATCACAAATTCATTAGCTGGAAGCTCTTTAGATATTAATGATATTAATAATTATCAATCAATAAAATCCTATATTAATTTATTGATAGAAAAAAGTTTTGAAAATAAAGAAAAACGGGAAAAAGTAAATGATATTGATTTTTTGAATAATATTCGGTTTTCTACTATTGGAGGAATGGAAATGAAAAATTTTTTGCCATTTCTTGAAAAATCTGCAAAAAATCAACCAAAACTTTTAATTTTATTTGATAATAGAAAAGGATTTGAATCCAGTAAAGAAGAAATTAGAGCTATAATTCATGAATCTGTTTTTGAAATTTTTTATACAGAGGATATAACTTCTTATGATTTTGGTTATAATTGCAAATGCATATTTAATCAAAAAACAAAAATAAAAGCATTAAAAGAATTAATAGTTTTAGAACAATTGGCTTCTTTGAGTCAAAATAAAGAAAAAAAGGAAGAAAATAAAACTTTAAATATTTTTATTGATCTAATAGAAAATATAAAGGACATTTTATTAATAATTTCAAAGATTACTTCTAAAGGATTTCCTCAAAAATTTTCTTATGAAATAAAAATTATTAATGGAGAATCAAATTGTATAAATAAAAATGTTCAAAATGGAGAATCAAAAAAAATAGAAGAAGAAAAAAATTCTTTAAAATCTTTACTTCAAAATATGAATGAAATTCAAAGAGAAGCATATAAAAATAATAAATTTCTTAAATTCTATTATGGCCAGCAATTAACTCTTTTTAATGAATATTTACAAAATAAAGTTGGAGCTTTTGTTCAAAAAGAAATTCTAAATTTAATAAAATATATTTTACGAAATAAATATAAATATCAAAAAGAACCAAATTTTATTTATAGAAGTAGTATATCAACAAATGCAATCGATTTTAATTTTAATGAGAATGATTTAAATAATCAAGAAGATAATATAGATATTTTAAATCCGAATCAAAGTGCAGATAATTTAGTAAAAATGTCTTCCTCAAACAATCTGAAAATGAAATTTGGAAATATAGAAGAATTAAAAGTTATTATGAATGAAATGTATGAAAATGTAGAAAGGTATTTGGAAAGTTTAATGAGTATAAATAACATAGAAGAGGAAAATTTATTTGAAGATTCAAAAATAAAAGAAGAATATTCTGATAAAAAATATTGTGGTTTTTTTATAATTAATGCAGGCAATAATATATATAAATATATTTTAAACTTTTATCAGCATTTATGTGGAAAAGAGCCTCCAAGATATTCAATTTTATTATGTAATGAGGAAACTACTCTTGAAGAAATAATGGCTTTTATTTATTTAGCAGTCTATTGTCCTTTTCACTCACTTTTTATTTTAGTAAAGCCTGATCGATTGAATATTGATATTGTTTATGAAATAGAAAATATTATTGAAAAAATATATGAAGATAAAAATGAAATCAAATCTTATATTTTATTTTTATTTAATGAAATAGGGAAATCTGAAATAGGAAGAGAATTACTAAAAATATGTAAAATTGCTGAAGAACCTAAAGAAATTATTGAAGATGACAATCAAAAAAAATATAATAATATAGAAATTGTTGCATCCAAAATGGCAGGATTTGGAAAAACTTTTTATATTCAAAAAAAATGCAATGAAGAAGGCAGAATATATATTGCTTTCCAAATAGGAGGAGAAGTTAAAAGGCAAACTATAATGAGAAGATTAAAGGAATTAAATATTAATAGTAAAAATAAATATGGAATACATTTAGACTTTTCTGATACAAATCAAATAGAATTATTTGAAGATTTTATTTTCTCTTTTCTAATCCAGAAATCTTATACAAATAATGAAAATATTTTTTGCTATGAAGATAATGTTAAAATCTTTATTGAAATACCTAATGGATTTTTTGATTTAATGCATAAATTTAAATTATTTAAAGAATTTCCAAGTCATTTTATTAAGGATTTACCACCTTTTGAATTATTAGAAAAAAAAGATGCATTTAAAGATTTTGAAGATATGAAATATGATAAAGAAAATAATTTAGGTTTATTTGAAGTTGATAAAAGAATTGAAGAATTAAAACATAATTATCTTTATAAATCAGATATTCAGATGGTTTGTAATTATTTAAAATTTTATGAGTTTATGGAAAAACAAAATTTATTTTTTTATGGATTATACCAGAAAGATCCTGATTATAAATATTTCAAAATATATCGTGATTCTGAATATATAGAAGAAAAGGAATGTAATGATTTATTAAATAAATATTTTAATAAAGAGAATAAGAGTTATCATCAAATTTATATTTATATTAAAGTGTTGGCTGAACAATTGAGGAAATTTACAAATGATAATTATTTAATGATAGAAAGTTTAAGGGTTAGTAAAACTCCTACAAAAATTAGAAAAGATATTATTAAAGCATTTATGGATTTAACAAATTATTTTACAATTGGAGGATTTGATAAAATTGTTCAAGAGCAAAATTACTCAATTTTAAAAATTTCTGATTCAGCAGACTATAATCAAGATGAAATATCAGACAAAGCGACAGAAAAATTATCAAAAGAAGAAATTATAATAGATTTTAAAGAGTTAAATAATAAAGGATTGGTATGCATTAATGAAGATCAGAGTTTTACTATAATAACTTGCGCTCCAAAGGATTCTCAAGTTTATAAAGATTTAGATAATTTATATAATACAAATAAACTAAGTACTGAAAAAGATATTCATAATATTATTCCTGATTATGCTTCAATGGTTAAAAATGAAGAATTTATTGAAATTATAAAGAAATTAATTGGAAGTAAAAAAGACACAAAAGAAATTATAAAAAAATTAGGCTCTTATGTATTTAATGCTGATAATTTTTTTAAAATGGTACAAATATTAATAAGATTTAAAACTGGGATTCCTGTTTTGATAATGGGAGAAACAGGATGTGGAAAAACTAGCTTAATTAATGCTATAGTTGATATTTGTGAATATGAAATGATTCCTTTAAATATTCATGCAGGAATAAATGATAATGAAATTGTTCAATTTATGGTAAGAAATAATTTGTTGGAAGAACACATTAATTATGACATAGATGAGAATGATATTGAAAATTTATTTATGGAAAATGAAGATTCTTCTTCTATTTCGGGAGCAATTTCTCTTTCAAATGCTTCAAATGTCGAACCAATACAAAAACAAAATCCAATAAATAATAATGTTAAAGATGATAAATTAATTATTGTATTTTTTGATGAATTTAATACTTGCAATTCTTTGGGGTTATTAACTGAAATAATGATTTATAAAAAATGCCAAGGAGTAAATGTTAAAAAGAATGTAACTTTTGCAGGCGCTTGCAATCCATATAGAAAAATCCAAAAAGAATTAATTGAAACAAATGCTTTGATTAAAGAAAAAGCCAAGAATGCTATTCAAAAATTAGTATACACTGTAAATCCTTTAACATATACTCAATTATATTATATATTTAATTTCGGAAGCTTAAACTATGAAAATGAAAAAAAATATATTACCGGAATAGTAGAAGCTGAAATTGAAGATTATATAAGTGATAAGAGTATATTAGAAGAAGTCAAAAATTTAATTATTTCTTCCTTTATGACTGCGCAAACATTTATAAAAGAAAAGAATGGAAAAGAATCTGTGAGTATGAGAGAAACAAGAAAATTCATGACAATATATAAATTCTTAGTTGAAGATTTCAAAAAGAAGAAAAAATTAAGTAAAATTTATAACAACAAAAGCGAAAAAGAAAAAGCAGATTGTTCAAATGAGTATGATTTCATTTTTTATTTAGATAAAAATGAACTATTATTACAAAAATATTCTATAGCAACAGCTATATATATTTGCTATTATATAAGATTATCTAATAATAATGATAAAAATAAGTTCAAAAGCAAATTAGGGGATATTTTAACCATTGACTTTTTGCAATACCCTTTACTTTTACAAGATGAACTAATAAAAAACATAAAATTAGAAAGAGGAATTGCAGCAAATGATTCTTTAAGATTAAATTTATTTATTATTTTTATTGGAATATTAACTAGAATTGCAGTATTTCTAGTTGGGCCTCCAGGATGTTCTAAATCTTTATGCTTTAATTTATTAAAAACAGAAATGAAGGGATTTCATTCAAAATCTAAATATTGGCAACAATATCCTCAATTAATTGTAACATCTTACCAAGGTTCTTTAACTAGTACATCAAAAGGAATTATAGATACATTTAATGATGCAGAGAAAAAACTAAAAGATTTAATTAAAAAGAATCAAAAAACTCCAACTGAAATAGAAAAAGAAGAGATTATGGGTCACAAAATAAAAAAATCAATAGGAATTATAGTTTGTGTTTTTATAGATGAAATAGGACTTTGCGAAATTTCCCCTTTAAATCCATTAAAAGCACTTCATGCAAAATTAGAGATAGATTATAAAAATCTAAATAATGACGAAAAATTAGCATTTGTAGGAATTTCAAATTGGAAATTAGATGCTGCTAAAATGAATAGAGGTATATATTTAAATGTTATTAATCCAATATCTGATTATAAACAAATGAATGAAACTGCACTTCAAATAACAAATATTTATGATAATAAATTTTCTAAAGATTATTCTGAATTAATAGAGAAATTAACAAAAGCAGTATTTAATTTTAATTATTATTTAACAAGCACTAAAGCTGAGCAAAAAAATTTTCATGGAGCAAGAGATTTTTATAATTTAATCAAAATTCTTACTAAAAAAATATTAGATAAAGAGAGCAAAGAAGAATCTGGGATTTTACCAGCATTTTTTGCTATAGAAAGCAATTATAATGGAATTGAAAGAAATGGTGTTTGCCCAGCTAATTGGATTAAAAATGAATTTAAGAAACTATATCCTGATGCAAATGTGATTGAAAACGATCAAAATGATATTATTGAATGTATTAAATATAATCTTAATGAAGTTGACAGTAGATATTTATTATTAATAATGAAATCAAATTTGGGCCAATATTTAATATTACAAATTTTAAAATCGCTAGAAAAAAAATATTTTTATTATTTAGGAAGTCTATTTGATGAGGATATTTACAATGAAGCCTATTGTGCTAAGGCTATAAATAAAATTAAATTTTATTTGGAGCATGACATAGTTTTAATTCTAAAAAATTTATCAACAACTTATGCTTCTCTTTATGATTTATTTAATCAAAGATTCAGTATTTATAAAAATCAAAAATTTGCAGAAATTTCATTAGGAGAAGTATCAAATTCAACTTATATAAATAATAATTTAAAAATCATTGTTTTAAATTACAAGAAAGTTTCTTTAGAGGGAATAAATTGTATAAAAAAGGATTACTAATGAAAAATCCCTCCTATTTAATTAGAGAAGATGCAGTCAAATATCAAGATCCTCCATTTTTAAATAGATTCGAGAAATATTTCATTTCTTTTGATCATCTACTAGACTCAAAATCAAAGGAATTAGCAATCAAAATATTAGATTATAAAAAAGTTTTTAAAAAAACTAAAAAAGCAATAAGATATAATTTTGAAAATGAATTGATAAATTTTTATGATGAAGAAATAAAATCTTTAATTTCCAATTATAATATACAAAATGAAAATGCAAATGATTTATTGGAAGAAAATATATTTAATTATATTTTTGAAAATATCTCCAAAACACTTCCCCAAGAATTAATAGCATTTATAAATTATTATAAAAAAAATACAAACCAAGATTTTATTGAAAAAATTAATTATTTTTATTCTAAAGCAGTTCATTCAAATTTAGAAACTTTTATTAAAAAGGCTTCTAATTCATTAAATGTAATATATACTTTTACATCAACTGTTAGCTCAATGAAATTTAATTTTAAAGTGAATAATGAAATATTCGGTGAAATTAAGGGAGAAGAAATTAAAAATATTAGTTTAAATTTAATTAAAACAGAACGTCAATTTGAAATTGAAATAATGGAATTTTATGAATCAAATAGCAAAGTATTACTAATTCATTTTGATGAAGAAGATTCTCAAAATTTAGAGTTTGTGATTATATTTTTAGAAAGACTTGAAAAAGAAAATGAACTTAATGGAATAAATAAAAAAATGATTATTATATTAAATCATCTTAAAAGAAAAAAAGAAAAAGATGAATTTAATAAAGAATTTATTAAAGAATTCAATAAAGATATTTTTGTACCAAATTTATCAAGTTTTGAACAAACTTTTATAGATAATCTTTTTGGCAAAAATGTTTTAATATCTGAATTAATGAATCAAAGTATAAAAGAATTATATGAAAATAAACATTTAATTGATTTGGATGAAATCTTTAAAACTGAATTATTTTATTCTTTCCAAAAAATAGAATATTTATTCCAAGATGTATCAGAACAAGATAATTATGTTAAACATATTATAGAAAATATTTTAAATGACGAAAATTTAGCAAAAAAAATTAAGTCAAGGGTAATTAATGAAATTGATAGAATTCAAACTATTAAAAGAGAAGAAAAAGCTAATAATAATATTAGAGAAAAATATAATATTTATGATAATATTTTTGAAAATAAACAATTTGATCTTAATACAGATTTTATGAATATTTTATCAAAAGAGTTAGAAGAAAAATTTTCACAATATTTATCAAAATTTATTATTAATTCAGAAAAGGAAACAATTTTATCATCCCTTTCTAAACAATTACCAGAATGTGCAAAAATAATTTGGAATCAATTATTAAATGATTTTAATTTTTCTGGTAATATCAATAATAATTTAAAATCAAATCCAATAAAAGTTTGGGCAAAGCTTAACTTACCATCAAATAATTCAATAAATAGAATTAAAAAAATAATTGAAGGCGATGTGAATGGCTATATACAAGATTACTTAAGACAAGAAAATACAATTAGATACTGTGATACACCAGAGGAAATATTAGAGGACAAAGACGAAGAAGAAGATGATGATGAAGAAGAAGATGAAGAAAAAATTCAAGAAAAGAAAAAATTATTGAAAGATTTTTTCTCAGATGAAAACAATAAAATAGAAGATGAAAAATTTAAAAATGCCAAAAAAGAAATAAATAATTTTTTTGTTCCAAAAAAAAACGCTATTGATTTTATAAAAAGTCAAATTGAAAAAGATATATTTATTAAATCTTTAGATAATAAAGATAAAATCGAATTATTAGATTTATTCTTTAAAGACTATTATTCCCAATTTATTACTTCTATAATAGGAAGTGAAAAAAGTTTGTATACAGATGTATTAGAATATTTAATTGAATTAAGATTTGGGAAAAAGCTTGAAAATGATCTTATTTTTTATTATGCAAAAAGTATATTATGGTGCCAAATTTATAGAGATGAATTTATTTTTTTATTAAGAATTTTTGGGATTTTAAGCGAAAAATTTAAAGATATTAATTTCTTAAAAAAAGTTAAAGAAAAGATTGACTCTAAAGAAGTTAAATATATAATTTCTAATCATAACCCATTACATAGGAGATTAATAGACAAACCATTTTTATTAATAATTGATTCTTTATTTAATAATTTATTGGAATTAATTGAGTCTTTAGATGGGGTCAAAGTAATTGAAAAAATAAATGATTTATCAGAAATAGTTCAAAATGGTGAAATATATAATTCCAATTTAAAATTGAAATCAAAAGATTTTTATAGATTTAAAACTTTATTTATTTCGATTAAATTATTCCATGAGAAAAGGGTATATATTAAGGAAAAAGTAAATCTTTATATTAAATATATAAAAAATGAAAGGCAAATGCTCTTAGAAAATAAATTGGAAGAAGTTTCTAAGGAAATTAAAAATCAATTCTCTTTATTAAAACAAACATTGCCAAATTGTGAAGAAAAATCAAAAACTTTAATGAAAATAATTATTTCAAAATATAAAGAAGTAACTGATATTAATTGCAGAGGAATTTTATGTGATTTAGTATTAGAAGATAACGATAACGAACTAATTAAAAATTCAAATGAATTTTTTATTCATATTTTAGATGCTTTTGATTTTGACCCGGAATCTTTAGATCCTTATTCTGAAAATAAAAATAATCCATTTATTAAATCTTGTGATGAAAAATATCTTTTATTACAAAAAATAAATGGGTCAAAAATATCTAATATATTGAAGGAAAATCTAAAATATATATTTAAATTTAAAATTATTCAATATTTCGAGAGATTAGAAAATGATGAAAATATTGATGAAGAAACAAAAATTAAAAATGAAATAGATTTATATTTAGGAGATGATGCCTTTAAATACTTTAAAAACGCATATACAACATTAATAGATATTAAAAAATCTAACCAAGTAGATATTACTAATAAAAATATTAAAGAAATATTCTGTTTAGCTTATTGCAATGTATTTTTAGAAAATTTTGTAAAATATGCAATATCCCAAGTAACCTTAGTTTCTTCCAGAAAAATAGAAATAACTAATTTTTTAGTACAAGAAAATACAGAAATTAAAGAATCATTTAAATTATTTATATTAAAAGAATTAAAAACAAAATATATTAAGGAAAGGACAGAATTTTTAAATGTTGATAATTGGGCAGAAAGATACAAGTTAAAAGATTTATTTAAAAATTTAAAATTCGAAAAGACTAATGATGGAGAAATACAAGGAAGTTTAGAAAATTTATTTTATGGCGGATATAATTCAAAAGAATTTTTAGCGGAAAAAGAAAAAAGAATAAATAATACTTTTTATAATTTAACCGAATATACATTTTTATATAATATAGATCTATTTATTAATGAATATTTAAGTGCTTTAAAGAAGGAAGAAGTAATTAAATTATGGAAAATTTCCCCTTTAATTAAAGCTTTTTATAACTATGTTAATAATGAAAATAAATATTCTATTTCTACAAAAAAATTAATAAGTATATTCTTTAATCAAGAAGAATATTTAAAAAAATTATCTAATACAATTGCTAAAACTGAATATTTTGAAATATTATTATATGCCTATAGGTTTGCAATTATATGTTCTATTTCAAGTAAAACTTCTATTTTTTCAAAAATGATTAATAAAAAATGTATGGCGGAAATTAATGATTCATATATTCCAGGAGCAGATTTATATTGTGATTTATTAATTGAAGGATGCATGAATATGAGTGAGCCAATATCAGAAGTTCATAAAAAGGGCTTTTGTAATGGATATTATATTTGTGATTGTGGAGAGTATTATTTCCAGGTATGGTGTGGTGTTCCTACAAGTATTTCAAATTGTGCTAATTGCAACAAGGAAATAGGAGGAATCAGACAACAGTTAATAAAAAGAAAAGAAGATAATGGAGAATATAAAATAAAAAGAATTTATCCTAATGAAGAAAATAGAAAAGAAGTTGAAAACAGAAGAGATTTAAAAGTGATATATGGAAATAATTTTGAAAAAGGATATCCCTATCAATTATATGAAGATTTTAAAAAAGAAATGAATGAAAAAATGAACAAAGAATTTAAAGGAATAGTTGAACAGAGCTATTTATTTTTTATATCAGAAAAGCATAAAAGAAGAAATTTAAATCCAATCTCTTTTAGAATTCTTAATTTTATAATTTACTCCAATATTTATTTCTCTTTTAAATTAGAATTTTTAACACTTGAAGAAATAAATAAATATAAACTAGTTCCATTAAAAGAAGAAAAATATACTGGAGAGTATGGCAAAACTAGTGATTATAATTTTTATAGATATCAATTATTATTGGAAAGAAAAAAAGGAATTAGAGATGAAAATGATATTTTACAAATATTAAATACGGATTGGAATTTATTAAAGAAAGCTCTTGAAAAAGAAAAAATATTAAATATTCAAATATTCATTAATACAATAATAAAAGATATAGTAGATTTAATAATAAAATCTGGAGATATGAAGTCAATTGAACAAAGAAATGAATTTGAAGATAAAATGAATTCATTAGTTGATAAAGCAATTAAAAATTATAAAAAAAATTCAATTAATTATAAAAATATTACTGAAAAAATAAAACCAAAAAATTTGGAACCAAAATATCTTATTTTGCAAAGCGATTATATTAATCCAGAAATTGAGTCTGAGTTTCCATATTACTATGATTTGCAATCAATACCTACAGTTAAAGAAGAACATTTAAAAGAAATTGTAAAATCTATCGATGATTCAAAAAAAAAATATCCTGTTTTATACTATTATTTAAATACCGATAAAAAAAATATAGAATACTTGCAAACTTTTTCTCAAGTAAATAGATTTGTCAATAGTACTATCGAAATATATTCAAATAATATATCAAGAAAAGATGCCAATTTAAAAATAATAAAAGATGAAATAGATGCTAAAGTTATTCCTAAAAAATATTTTGATGATTTTTTAAAATCTTTTAATGATAAAGGATTATATAGAGTTGCAGATCATTATGAATGCCAAAATTTAAACGATAAATTTGAACTTAGAAAATTTAATGAAAATGATAAATTATCAAATTTTCTTATTGATAAAGGGGAATTTAATTATGGATTACAATTAGTGGCAATATATCAAAAATTTGCTTCCATTCAGGATGCTTTTCTAAATAATATCGCTGAAAATATTGGTGATGATAATTATAAATTAGTTTATTTAAAAAGAAAAATATTGGAAACTATTGCTCCACAAAAAGCAAATAGTTTTAATATTGTTTCTTTTGATATTCAACAAGAAAATTATGGATCATTTTTAGAAATGATTTTATTTTATTCGCATAAAGATTCTTTTGACGAAAATTATAAACTAGATTTTTCAAAAAATAACAAAATAAAATATAATTTAGAAGATATTGAGGAACAATTAGAAAATTTATTATTGCCTGGAAAAAAGATATTAACTAATAAAATAGATTGTGTTATATATCAATTTGAAGGATTTAGAAATCAAAATTCATCATTATTAACAGATTTTATTTTTAATTATCCCCAAAATATATTAAATGATGAGCAAAAAACTAAATTATTTGAATTTAGAAGAGAGCATAATTCTCCTGATTCTTTAAATAAAATAATATTTTCTATTCAATTAATGATATTATTTTATAATGAAAGAGAAACTCCTTATTCTGATAAAAATATAAAAATTATTGAAACTTTTGGCGATTTTCCAGAATATTTTAAAGTTAATGAAGATATTAAAAACTTATTTCAAAACAATTCATTTACAATTAGCCAGATTATTTCAGTTTATGAATATTTTGAATTATTATGTTTTAATTTATTTAGAGATAATATAAACTCTTTATACCTGCAAGATATTGATAACGATAAAAAAAAGAAAATTTCAGAATATTTTGGAATTCATCCTAATGTACTATTAGATAAAATAAGAATTTCAACAGCTATTAGAAAATTTATTTCTAGAACTTTAGTAGGAGAAAGAGATGTAGATATAGATAGGAATCAAGAATTATTTTTTGTTTTACAATCAAAAGATGATTGCTGGAGTGAAGAACTACTTCAGGATATAAAATTTACACAAGAAATTGAAGAATTAAAGAAGCTTAATGTAAAGGTAGGAGAAGCCTTAAAATTTTATGACGAATTAGGTGGGGATAGTATTCTTCTAGGAGAAAATATTAAAAAACAAGTAAAGGAGGAGGAAGAAAAAGAAGAGAATATTAGGAAAGCTGCTAATAACAAGAAAAAAAAAGATAAAAAGAAAATTAAAAAAACTATATTTTAATTAATTAAGATGAATAAAACTAATTTAATAAAAAATTAATAACCGAAGTTATTTAAGTAATACTTATTATTTTAATAATATGGGGATTGGGGATT
>JAJJKT010003325.1:0-12431 GCA_023805755.1 Eremoplastron rostratum | reverse complement strand
TTTTAATAAAAAATAAATAAATAAAAAAATGAGAAATTTTTTTTTCATAATCGGCGTTTAATAATAATAAAAAAATTCTATATTCTTTATTTAATAATATCAAGTAGTATAATAAAAAGTGAAATAAAAATTTTTCCAGATCATTATGAGCATGGTGATGAAGTATTTTCAACTTCTCAAGTAGATGGTGTAACCTTTGAAAGATTCTACTATGATATAGGATATTTTACAAACGAAGACAAAATATATTATAGTCCAAAATATGGAATAAATTATTTACCTAAACAATGTGTAGGATTAGACGGGACAGATCCAGTCTATTCTTCTGAAGATAGGACGAGTTTTTTTGGTGATGCTGAAGGCTATGCAATAAGAGAAACAGACACTACTCGAAGTAATAAAAATAAAGTCGAAGAAACCAAATTATATCAACATACAATGAGACATTCTAATTTTCAATGTCCTTCCCCATTTGTTTTATTTCATTCCAGATATTTCGTCATAACATATAAATTACCAATGATTTCCGATGCTGATACTTCACTTAGTTTATATTTAAGGATGGTTAAACCCGATGTTACTCCTGACGAGGTGGTAGAAATATGCCGAATAGATTTGAAAGCTCATAAATTTGATACAATGAAATTAACAATAACTTCCAAAAATAATGGTTTAGAGGGAAGCTATATTGATACAGAATATTTATGTACTAATAATAATGTTTTGCAAACAATTAGGACAAGGGAACCAGTAAAATTTTTATTAGACTTTGTCACTACTCCAACTGTAACTATAGCTTTATCAAATTATCATGTAACAATAGAAGATCAAACTATAAAGACAGGAACCGAATATTCAACATCTTTTGTAAGGAGTCGAAATGGGTTAAATACTTGCGATAATGAAGATGATTGTTTTACTGGATTTATGTGTTTAGGGCATAAGTGTCTAAAATGTCATTCCACTTGCCTCAGATGTAGTGTGGATATAACTGAATCAAATGCAAAAAATTTTTGTACAAAATGCAATTCTTTGAGTGTTTCTGAAACACCCCACTTAGGGTTATGTGATATGGGGTATATTGAAATGAGTCAATTCGAAAATTTTGAAGTTCAGGTAAAACCAGATGGAAATGATTTCAATGATAGGGAGACTATGGGATTTTGGGTTTTTTTTGCGAATACTTTTTATTCTGCTACAAATTCAGGAAGTATTTTTCATGTTGTTTTAAAAGATAGGTTAGTCGCTTCTTTGATACCTGGAAATAAAGTTGTTAAAGTTTACTGCCACGTATTTGAAGATATTTTTAGACATAGGACCTCTGATATAAGTTTATCTAATGATTATGAATCTCAAATGGAAGATGGTTATTATTTAATGGAGGACGTACCTTCATTTTCGCAAAAACAATATATGCAAGGGGATGATGATTATAATATAGACGGGCATTGGTTTCATGTAACTTGTGCAGAATCCTTTGATCATGGATTATTTTATATCAAAACTGTAATTAATGGAGAAAAAGACATAAAAGAGACAAATTTAAGGCATGAACCTTTGTATCCCAATGTAGAAAATGACCAATATTTCAGACATATAATTAATGATGGAGATTATTTAACTGTGAGTTTTAAAAATTGGGGAGCTTCTGGAACAAAAATATTTTTAAGAAATTTTATTCTTTTTAAAGAATATATACCTAAACATATGCAATATATGTATTTTAATTTTAATGGCCTTGCTGATTTTCATGAAATATTATATCAAATTCCTTTCGATCATTTATATTACGGTACTGAATATTATATTAAAGGATATGGATATAAAGGCTTTGAAGAAACAATTAAATTAAATTATGCCCAAAACAAGAAAGAAGATTATTCTCCCCCACTAAATTTCAAAAATTTTATTTTACCTGGTCCGAACCAGATATACAAAGAAATAGATTTAGTCCCTACTGAGTTGGACTATTTAAAAGTTGGTGTAGGGCAAGATTATGTTTATGATGATTATCAAGCTATGAGTTGCAAACAATTTCTAGATTATGAATCAAATCAATGTAACGCTACTTGTGTGAAATATAATAAAGTACCATTTGAAGGAGTACATGATCAATCCGGGTACTGCGACTATTCCTGTTCTCCATCTATGGTATGCGATTATGATCATTTAAACTTTGAAAGATTGGATTATAACGGGGATTTTTGCCTAAATAATATTGAAGGATATAATTTATTTTTTAGATGTGAAGATGGACAAGTTGATTATTATATGCAATTTAGTGGATTTTATAATTCAGGACAATTAGATTTAGAATTAGAAAAAACTTTAGATTCATATATAATTGAATTTTGGTATTATCCAGATTTTTTCTTAAATGCTATTAATGAAAAACTTTTTCAATATCCGACAGAAGATAAAAATTATTTTTTCCATTCTAATTCATATAATGCATATTTTCTAGGAACTCAAACTACCCCTCCAGTTATGTTCGATGCTGGAAATACAAATGATGTTAATATTGAAGGATATCAGCCAAAAGAGTGGAATAAATTTATTTTTTATACAAAATATGAAAAAGATTTACAATATTATCGAAAAATAATATATACTAATCATAATATGGAAAATGGCCAAGAATTAACAAATGTTTATTATAAAGATTTAGGAGAATTAAGATATATTACTTTTTGTGAAAAAACATGCTTAGATGATAATGATAATAGGATCCATTGGACCACTGGATATTATAAAAATTTTAGAATTTGGGACGGGGATATAGCAAGCCCTTTTGAAATAGAGCAATATGATCAAAATTTTCCAAGTTATAAAACTAGAATTTCTTCTATATTATATTTTTTCCCATTAAAAAATGAATATATATCAAATAATAAATTAAGAGACCCTTTGACAAATAAAGAATTTCAAGTTCAAAAAGGAGCATATAATTTAAGAAAATATAATTATTCTTCTAAAATAGATAGAACTATCGCATTGGGATATTATGGTAAATATATAGATCCATTGACTGGGGAAGAAAAATATTGTAACGCAGGGTGCTATAGATGTTGGGAAGTTAGTTATTGCTATGAATGTAAGCCAGGATATTATTTAAGTGAAAGAAAATGCTTAAAAATACAATATTATTATTTCCGAAGTCCTAATATTGTTGATTCAATTTTAGATGCAGTTATTCCAAGAATAGATGAAATGGAGGATGAATATAAGGCCACTGTTACATTTTGGATAAAAACTATAGGATTTTCATCTAATGACGGGGTTGTCATATTTAAAATAGGAGATAAATTAGATATTGCTTTTTCGGGGGATATGGAAGAAAAAACATATAAATACGGTTTATCTTTGCTTGATAATGGTAAACTAGTTGCTAATGACCAGAATTTTAGAGATAAAATAGGAGTATGGACATTTATTAGTATTGCCTATCATAAAGAAATGATGAAATCAATTTTAACATATTTCCCAAGAATGATGAAATTAGAAATTAATAATGAATCATTTGAAGTAAATATTGCTAATGTAGAAATAGATTTAGAATTTAGTTCATTTACTATAAAAAGGGATTTTTTCGGATTAATTAAAGATTTAAAATTTTATAAAGACTATTTGATTGGAGCCGTTGCCTTTGAAAAAAGAAAATATGCCTTAACAACCCCCTTTTCAATTCCACAACCTGCTAAAAGTTACTACCCCCCAGGAAATACAAATAAAGGGTGTTTTTTGACTTCTTATTTAAAAGACGCAACAGTAAAAGATTTTCAATGTGTTCCTGATAGTAATGATTCATATGACACCCAAACATGCGAATTATCTGAAACAAATAGAGGACCCAATGGTAGGTGTTTTAATATATGTATGGGAAGAAATGATTGGAAATATTGTTCTTGTAAAGTATATAATTATAATTCTCAAATGATATTCAAAAATGGGGATAAAAATGAATGCAGAGCGTTTGATTATATAAATTTTTCAAAAATGGAAAAAATAAGAATAGACGGTGTTTCAACTGCAAAGGTTTCAAAAAGATATACTATGCAATTTTGGATGTATGCATATAACTTCGTTTCAGGGAGATTTGGGGGAGTTACATTTTACTGGAATGGACATAATAAATTAATTGTACAAAAAGGTTCTCAAAATGAATTGAGCAATAATTATGAATTTACTTGTATACCTTATGTTACTGAAACTTCAGAAGCAACTATTTCCCAAACATTAATAATAACAATAAATCAATGGAATTTTTTATCTTGTGCAGTTGATTTTCCGGGAACCGTTTATTATATAAATAGAAATACTAATAGAAATGATTTGGAATTAAAAAAATCTAATTTAGATCGAAATGAACCCACTAGTGTTTTAACCGGCCAAACAACAACATATTTAACAATATCGGATGATACCGAATATGATGAATGGGGCTATCTATTTTTTAGACAAATTCGTCTATGGGGAGAAGCATATTTTAACGCCGAATTTTTAAGTCGTATAAAAATAGAAACAAAATCATTATTTCCATATTTATTACAAGAATGGGAGCCAATTTTTGTTGGTTATAGAAGTTATGATTTTTTCAAAAATTTCATTGTATATGAATTAGAATATAGTGGCCAAAGCTATTTAAGCTTTACAGTAACTTATACAGGAGTATATGGGGCAAATATTATAGATGAACAATATTATGAAGATATATCTTTATGCAGTGAAAATGGTCAATATTATGATGTCACTTTGTCTAGTTGCGTACAATTTACTGACTTGTCAAAAATGAAAGATTTTCAATTTAATAATTTGCCTTCAGCCTATAGCGGTAGTTATTCTATGGCTTTTTGGATTTTTATTGAGGATTCTTCAACTTTAAGTTCTGGAATACATGTTAATTGGTCATTGCATATGCAGATAACAGTAATTAAAACAACAAGATTAATGGGGTATTGTTTCCCTCAAGGATATTATAGTGATTCAAAAAGCAATGATGATATTGTTACAAAATTAAGTACAGCTTTGAACGCAGCTGAAGTATTTTTGGTAGATGACAAAACAAGTGAATCTGGTACTTGGATATATGTAATCTGTGGAATGTCCCATTATAACAGAAAATTTTATATTAATGGTATAGATGATGATGTTTTAGTAGAAAATACTCTTAAACAAGAAATTTTATATCAAACAGGCGCTACAGAGGAAACAATAGTGAGAAGTGCTGCCCCTATGAGATATTTTATGAGTAGTACAGCCGGATTAATGTTATCTACTTTAAAAATAATTAATATTAGTAATACTAAAAAAATATATTTTAGACAAATTACATTATTTAGAGATTATATAAGTTATTGGTATTCGAAAAGCTTGAGATATATGGATTTTTCCATGCTTGAATCTAATAAAATGCAGTCTTTGCTATTTTTTGTTAATTTTGCCGAATTTGATTTGGCAACTAAAAGACTTTATTATTATCATCAATATAGAAGAAAAGGTGATACCGAATATGTCAAATACCAATATTCAACATATTTAAGCCCAGTTAATGAAGGAAGTACCTTTGAATTAAGTGCTAATTTTATATTTTTGCCTTTATGTGAATTTAGTAATGAAATCAAAAGAAGATATGATCCTGAACAAAATATATGTGTACCAATTGAATGTGATTTAACAGCAATGCATGCATATTATTGCATGGAGGTGGATACCCCTCTTAGTTGTGAGCCTGGCCAATATATTGATTATTCATTAACAAATGAAGCAATTTCATGTAATACAGGGTGTAATGAATTTAATGTAATAAGACAACCAGGGGCCGGCGAAAATCCGGGTATTTGCAATTCTGAATGTCCTGATTTTGTTTCAAGTTGTCCTAGCTCTAATTTAAATAATTATGTAAGTGGATTTACTTGTATGGGAGGATATTATAGAATAGCTTATCAATGCTATCAAAATGATTTAGATACAAATAGTGCATTATTTTTCTCTAAATGCTATAATTCTCCAAATTTCTATCAAATTATTACAACTGATACCGCAAATGAATTAAGTTATGGATATTACTATGAATTTTGGTTTAAATTTGATAATATGTTGAATGAATGTCAAGATTTAGAGACTCAATCAAGAGAATATTACTTATATTCAACTCCTCACTCTATATATTTAGATACTTCATCAAATTTATTTTATTATGAAATAATAGTAGCAACATCATATAATACTCCAATATCAGGATTTAGTAACTATGAGTGGAATAAAGTTATTATAAGTACGACATTAGACCCAACTGTTGGACAACATGTTTATCTTTATTTGAATTTTGATTTAGAAAACCCAATAGCTTCTTTTACAAGTATTTCAAGTAGTATTGATATGAAATTACAATATATAAGTTTTTGTTCAAGAAGTGGAAGTGGCGATTGCACCCCAGGGACATCCTTTGTAAATTGGGGTTCAGCCTACTATAGAAATATTAGGGTATGGGAATATAAATCATCTTCTCTTGAAATGATTGAAGATTTTAATGCAGGATTATTTGAAGAATTGCCGCAAAGTTTAATATTATATTATCCCTTAACTATACAATATATGGATGTAAATAAAATTCAACAGATAAGAAGAAATGGAATAGACACTATAAAAGTAACTCATGAAGATACAAATAATTTCCAAAGTACTGATAATAATGTATTTTATAATTATGAATTGTATTTTGATTGGGGGGCTGATCATTTAAATAACTATATAACATCATTAGATAAATCAGATGAAAAATTAGGCTATATTGAATATGCCCAATGTCATAGTAGATGTAAAAGATGCTATTCATCTACATATACAAATTGTTATGAATGTAATGTAGGCTTTAAACTAATAAATAAGGAATGTAGAGCCATAAATGGATATTATTTAAAAACTCCTGCTAACACAGAAAATACAATTATACCCTTTAAAATAGAAGTTGATACTTATAGAGTACCAGATTTTAAGCAATGGACATTTTGTATCTATATGAAATTTGAAGGAGTGGCAATAGCAGATTTGCAATATGCAAAAATTATAGTTTTCAAAGAAAGCTCCTATATTGCCTTTGAAACAGCTACCACTAATTTAGTCTTTTTTGTTGAAAGTAAACTCGCTTTTAGAGATATTAATTTCAATAAATATATAGGTACTTGGATACCTCTATGTGTCGCAAATTATATAAGTGCAGTACCTGATACATATATATACCCTAATATGATTTTATTAAATGTTAATAAAATAGATATTCCTTTTGTGACAGGATATTCCATTCCTGATCCCGGCTTCCTTCTTGACCAAATATCTTTGCATTATGAATGCATAGCTTTATTTGCAGATTTTAGAATATATAATAAATTTATACAGCACAACTTTGCCACGATGATTTCATCTACTGCAAATGCCAGAAATCTTTTTATTCACTATGATTTATATTCCGGGAAATCTTCTTGTATTCAATTAGAATATTTAGCTATAAATAGTTTGGTTAGTGTTAACTGTGTAGAAGATTATAATATATATATGGATAGTACTAAATTTTGTAATGCAGAAACTGATTTTTTTGATGTATCATTAAGTGATAGGGAGAAACCATGCGAAGCCTGCCTCGATTATTGTGTAACTTTGTGTAATAATCAAGATGTGCAAGAATGTACTTGCGATATGACTGATGGATTATATTGGCTAAGAAGGCATTTAACTAGTAGGAGAACATATTGTGAATATTTGCCTTATATTGATTTTTCAGATTTAAATCAAATTGATATAAAAGTTCCTTCGAGTGTAACATATGAATCAACTTTAGAAGTTTGGTTTTATGTGTATATTTATAATACAAGGACAGTTAATTTTAAAGGAATAGATATTATTTGGAATAAACATAATAGAATATTAATATATACTTCGAATAATTCAGTCTACGCCAGATGTTATGTTTTTTGGGATATGGACAACCCCCTTAGATATGAAGAATATATTGAATTAAGTGTAACTCCTTATAGTTGGAATGTTTTGAGATGCGGCTCAGAATTTATTTCTCATAAACATTCTTATTTCTTTAATTCTGTAGAAAGAGAAATAATAACCGAAGATTATCCATCTGAAAGAGTTAATGAATATTCAAATTTAAGAATTGTTAGTGATGAATTAACACCTTCATCTTTTGGATTTGTATTTTTAAGAGAAATGAAATTATGGCAACAATATAATTATAAATTAATTGATACTTCTCATATTGACTTAAAAACTTATGGCTATTATTCTGTCGATGATAAAAAAACTTCAGGAATTTTTCCAGGTTTAGTTTCTTATTTCAAAAATAAATTTGAACTTAGTGAATGGGAAAACGTAAAAAATAATCATCAATACAAAATAATAAACGAAGTAGTAGAAGAAGATAATATATTTATACCAAGAATATCATATGCCTATCGTAAAAATAGTTTCATAGGATATAATTGGGTTGATCCCGATAATAGTGGATTATATTCTGAATTAGTTTTATGTGAAGAAGGTATGGTATACATTGAAGCTAAAGATGCTTGCGCAAAACCTGCCGCTACTCACTGTGAATTGCCGGCTGACTCCCTAGATAATTGCATGACTTGCGATGAAAGCCAGATATATATACATCCAGTTGACGGTACTTGTTTAAGTGAATGTCCAGATGGGTATTACGCAAGAGATGATTTAAACGAATGTAGAATTTGTGATATAACTTGCTATACATGTACAGGTCCGTTATATAATGAGTGTACATCATGTGATGATGTTCTAAATTATGTAGAAGATTTACATGTTTGTATTCTAATATGCCAAGATTATGGTTTAACACAGTCCCCAGTAAGACCAAATCTATGTGTGGTTTTTGACGCTGATGCCGAGTTGGTAAATGTCCATGAAGGTATTCCAATTGATGTTTTTACTTTTGATTACCTTGTTGCAAGAGTCACTAAATATACTTCTAAAGATTATGTAACCAAATGGGTTTTCGACCCAGAAAAAACAAGAAAAGAGAATAATAATACTGAAATGGAATTTCCATTTGATACTCCATTTAATGGGGATATTACAAATCTAAATACTTCTATCAATAAAACATTTTTTGAATTAGGATTAAAATATGTTGTTAATTTAGAAATAATATCTGAAAATGAAAGAGAGCCAGATAAAACTGTTGTTATAGTTGTTCCTTTTGTTTTAACAATGAATTCATATCCAATTAATGGTACTTTAGATATAGTCCCAGAGATAGGATTTTATAACACCACTACTTTTCTTTTTACAGCATCAAATTGGGTAGATGATACAACAGACCAATTAGAGTATAAATTTTATGCGAAAGAAAGAGGGACTTCAGTAATTAAAGATTTGAGAGGGTGGTCTCATTTAAATGAAGTAACATCTAATTTTACTGTTTTATTTTATCAGTATCCTAGTAGTAATATAACTATATATTGCGAAATAAGAGATAATTATAATGCTACTGTATTAGTTACGAGAGATATAATTATTTCAAATAATTTTACAGATGGTACTTATACTTTAACAAAGGCAGTTAAAGGATATACTTTGCCCGAAGAAAGGACTGATTTAACTTGCTACTTTAGAAGTCAATATTTAATGAGTATAGCAATAGATAATTATAAAACAGTTCAACCCACAAGGTTGCAAACTGTATTTACTCCTTTATTAGATGGAACGGCAATAAGTCAGATGGATCCAAAATGTACTGTAGATTTTTGCAACAAAAGAGGTACTTGCATTTTATTTGACGTATTTATAAATTGTTATTGTAATTCTGGATATTTTGGAAGAAATTGCCATTTAGAAATGGAATCTTTTGATATTTTAGAAAGTTATTATAATCAATTATATGAAAAAATGATGCAAGATATTCAAAATACTTTAAATTATTACCAATTTAAAGTATTTCACAATTTATTTTTCGGGGCAGCACAATTTTTCCAGGATACAACTTTCTTTTCTGTTAATTTAGATACCTTTTTGGAATTAGCTATGAGTTTATTCCCTGAATCTATATTAAATAATACTGCAGAATATGTAGATTTATTAGATTTTTATTTTTCTTATGAAACTACCAGATTAGAGCAGCAAAGATTGAAAAGAAAAAATGAAACAGGATGGCCGTTCAGAAATATTTCAATAGATGAAGAGTCAATGCAAGAATATAAAGCCGCATATACTTATATAAATGATGAATTAGTGGAATTAGCTAAATTTCTTGCTGAATTATATGATAACTCTGTTAAAAGATTTACTTATGATAAAAAGAATTTTTATTTTGCATTAATACCTTTAACTCCTACTTTTGATGATAAGGCATTTTTTGAAGAAAGGAGGAAAAATTACCACTCAAATATTGATTTTATGAGTTGTTTAAATTATATAGAAGTTCAAAAATTATCAAATCCATTTTATCAAAGATATATGATATTTATTGAATATTATTTTTTCCCTTTTGGATATAATAATACTTTATTAATAACAAACTTTTCACCCCTAGTTGTATTAAGATTTTATGATATTGAAACAGGAAGGGATGTCACTGTGCAAGACTGTTATGGAAAAAATTCTTTAGTTTTTTATCTCCCGTTCTCCTATTATTCAATTATTGATATGTTTAATTATCAAAAAGATTTGTACGATCCTAATCAATATTATGCTCCCGATGATCCAATTTTCAGGGACCCAATATATATCACCCCAGAAGGGATAGTAACTGACGACACAGTAGAAGAAAGAATTAGAAAATATAATCGTATATATAATATAAGTCCTCTATATTTCAACGATATAGATCAAGCTTTTGAATATGATGGAATAGTCTATATAAATTTCACTAATGATACCAACTTTGTAGTTTTTAATTCTAGTCATTTAAGTTTATTTACAGCATTTTGGGTTTTGAACAATGCTTCTTTTGTTGTTGATGGAAGATTTTATTATTTATTTAGGCCTCAAATATTTAAATATTTACCTAATTTTTTAGGTTCCAAAGGAAGTTTAATATTTTTAGTATTTTTTATATTATATATTATATTAGTAATATCTTTGCCTTGTTATGATAGAAATTATACTGACCAAGAAACTGTTTTAGATTTTATTAAAGAGCAAATTGCCAAAGTACATTTTCATTATTATAAAGATAAAGATTTTCTAGTTGATCAAATTATACCTAACGAATTTAAACATCGGTATGACCCTACCCAATTCGAATGGAGGAAGAAACAAGTAACGGGACCGAAAGGATTTGATGGGGCAATGCTTGCAGGAATAGAAACTATTAATGAAGAAGATGAATATATATTCAAACTAAATAAAACCTCGAAAAGCAAAAAATCAGTGAAATTTTCGGAAAAAAGTGAAAAAAATATAAATGATGAAAAAGCAAGTAAAACAAAAAGTGCTAAAAGTAAATATGGTGGGTTCTTCGCTAATACAGATTCAGAGCTTAAATATCAAAAATTAGATAGAAAACAAAGAGAAAGAATCGAAAAATTACAAAGAAAAAAGCCCAATGTTAATATGTTAGAAGATGAATTTGAAGATGAAGAACAACAAAGAGAAGAAGCTTTACAAGAATATGCAGATTTAAATTTAACCTCAAAAGACTTTTTTGAAATAAACTTTAGATCAAGGAATATTATTATTAATGCATTAGGAATTATTTCAATTTTCCATCCAAGATGGAAAAAATTAACTATGTTAATGACAGAAATAGCCCTTATTTTATTAAGTAATTCAGTATTTTTAACTCTTAATGAAAAAGTTACATATAAATCAGGACAACGTATATTTATTTTTTCAATAATATCAACATGTGCGGCTGACTTCGTACTATATTTAGTAGCTTTCTTTTTCGTGTTCCCACCTTATAAAATGAGAAGATTATTATATATAGTTACAGAAAAAGGAGAACTTAAAATTTTAAAAGAATGGAAAGAAATTTCTGTAGTGCAAGGATTTAAGGCTTTAATAGGTTTTATAATTTGTGTTATTTTATGGGGTATTTCTTTTTATGTCACTTTTGGATTTACCGTTGTATGGAAATATCAAAATTCTGCCTTTTATCTTTGCTTAATTTTGAGCTTTATTTTTGATTTTGTACTTTTCGAGGCTATTATTGAAGGAATAAATGCCCTTTTCTTCTATAAAAGAAGAGATAGTATTTGGATGAGATTTGTTGGGGAATTTTTGAATCGATTAAGAAATTATAGGTGTTTGTCACCATAATATAATATATTATTTATTGCTTATTTATTAATTAAAATATTATATTTATATATTTTTATAAATATTTATTTTTTAAATAATTATTTTTATTTAGTTCTTAACAGATGGGGATTGGGGATTGGGGATTGGGGATTGGGGATTGGGGA
>JAJJKT010003324.1:0-12703 GCA_023805755.1 Eremoplastron rostratum | reverse complement strand
CCCCAATCCCCAATCCCCAATTATTTAAAATAAATAATTTAAGTTAAATTAATTTAAAATATTTTGAATTTAATATAAATATAAATAAATCAAATTTCCAGAACTATTTCTATTAAATAATTATCTATATATTGTCAAATAAATTAATTTATTTTATTAAAAATATGAAGATAATAAAAGAAATTCCCACATTTCGCTATGGTGACAAATTAATCGATCCAAATTCAAGACTTGGAAAATTCATATCAAAATTAAATTCTTTAATAAATAACGAAGACGCATTTTACCAGTTTATTTCTTCTATGAAATACTGGGATTTGCCACGTACATCTCTATGGTCTTTTGAGGAAGTGCTTAATTACATAGACGACCTTCTATTCAAATATTCTCAAGATTTAAAAGATAATATAATCTCAGAAAAAATAATTCCATTATTGAAATTCATATTTTTACTCCTTAATAATTCAATTTCAAAAGAAATTTTTTCTTCTTTCGACCATTTACAAACTATTTTTTTGAAAGTGTTTGATACTGAAGTAAAGGCATATATTATTAATATTTTTATGTTATTCGATTATACGAAAGGACTTATTTATTATTTTACTGATATTTTCCATGCCAGTCGATCATTTGTCCTTATGCGAAATGTTTTAATACATATGATAAATAATAATTTTACTATTAATAGTGATATAGTTAATGAATTAGAGGAAATTTTGGCTATTGTTAATAAAAAATGGAAAATGGTTTTAGCTGAGAAAAATAGTAGGCTTCCTCCTGATGAGAAAAAATTTGAAGAAGTTAACCCTTTTCGAGTATTTAGAGAAATTATTATAAATCATAAAAATTACAAAAATAAGAATGAATTTTCAGAAATTATAAAAGAATATGAATATTTTGCAGAGAGTGACGTGTATGAAAAACTAGCAAATATAGATAATTCAAAAATAGGTAGTATGAAAAGATATTTAATTAAAGACGAATCAATTTATATAATAATAATTAACAATTTTTTCTGTATATTAAATGATTTAGTTCAAATAAATCCAAATAATATAGACTATCCAAAATTGAAAATAATATGTAAATATATATTATCAATGGTAAATATTTGTTCAATAAATAATCAATATTTCGAAGAAGTTTTAGTAACAGAATATTATATCGAATCTTATCTAAAAGATGTTTTAATGATTTTAACCTCTAATTGCCATATTGATATAAAATGCGTATTTTTAAATTATTGCATAAATTTCATAACTTCAAATCCGGGGTATGAAAGTATTTTATTCCAAAATGGACTATTTCATTCGATTTTAAGCGATTTAACACATCAAAATGGGAATAATTTAGAAATTTTATCAATTGAAGATTCGAATAATCAAAGTTTTTTAAAAATAGTTTTAACTTTTTTATTCAGTCCCTCTTCAATTAAAGATATGCCACTATATTTTTTGAATAATATTCTACAAATACCGAAAGATAATATATATCCATATCGTTTAGATAATGTTGTTTATTCATTAAAAAAGAAAAAAATATATGATGAGAATGTTATTAATAACTATTTAATACCAAGACTTATATATGAATTAGAACATATAACCGTGCCTGATTCGGAAGTTAAATATTCTTTTATTGATAATACTGAAAAAAAGCATAATCCTACGATTAATGAAAGAACAATTTTAATTTCAAAAATTTTTAAAATTTTGGTAAAAATAGTTCAAAAAACTACAAATATAAATTCTTTGAATAATATTGATTCTGTTTTATCTGATAAAATTAAAAATTTATTATCTGATGAAAAAATAAAAACTAATCCTGACTATAATTCAGTTATTTTAAATAGTATTTATTATCTAGTCAAACTATGCAATTATTTCCCTTCAAAAATACCAAATTATATTCAAAATGGAATTTTCGACCTTATTTTCGACTATTTTTCAAATTATTTACCAAAAGAGAATGGTCTATTTTATTTAATATTTTTGGCACTATATACAATATCAATACATAATAAAGGAAAAGCATTCATTCTAGAAAATAATAGAGTAATTAATTTAACAAATTCTTTATTTGCAAAAATTCAAAGTGATGAAAATTATTTTTATTATGATTTAAATGATTTAACTGAAATATATGCTGAGGAATTATACTCCCCCTATGCGGCATTAATAAGAGTGGACGGAATAAAAGAGATTATTAAAAATTTTTATGTAAATTTAAATAATTTTATGGAAAAAACTAAAAAAAATATATCTGAAATAAATATTGAATATAGCGATAAAATGAAACCTAATCTTAATATGTTCAAAATTGAAAAAAAAATGAAATTTATTTTAATATTTTTCATAACATTAAATAAAGATGATATTAAATATTTAGAAGAAACTTGCCAAATAGATATTAAATCATCAATAAAATTATTTTTTAGCTTTTTTAATATACCAATAATACTTCTATGTAATACTTTAGTAATAAATCATATATTATTAAAAGCCATTTCTGAATTAGACCCCGAAGCTTTTCTTAATGAATTTTATGTGAATTTTTCGAATTTAATAAATCAAACGAATACATTAAATATTCATCCGATTCAAAAAGATAAAATAATATGCACGTATCAAAGAATAATTGAATCTTCTTTAAAAAAATTATATTTTGAATGTAAATCAAAAAATTTTTTCCAAAATTATTGTTCTATTTTTATGAAATTTATAGCACAAAGAATAATACAAAGAAGTGATATAACTACATTTTTCTACCCTATCAACAATAGAGCATTGATAATAGATTCAGATCATTATATTTATATTTTATCTAATATAATTAAACCTGAATTAAAAAAATTTTTGAAAGATTCATCAAACAAATATATTTTTGAAAGAGAATTGCCACATTGCAGTAATTATAATTTAACTTATATAAATGAAGATAATTATCTAGAAATAAAATACGAGCCTAAATTCGATAAAATAACAAAAGTTGAAATTTTGGGAGAGTCCCAATTTAATAATGAAATATTAACACATGATTTACGAATCAAAATAAATATATTAGATACCTTTAATTTTATTTCTATAATGGGGAAAATGATAAAAAGTAGAGCTTTATATGATATACAAGAAAGTGATATTGAAGTTATCAAAAATTATATGAATTTAAGTTATATCATTTGTCTTATTTTTAAATTTTTCAGAAAAAAATGTTTCAAAGGTATTAATGAAAATTCACCAAGCGAAAATATTATAAAAAATTTACTTCCATTTACAAATATGCTATCATATATAAATAATATATTAAATGGAAAAATTAATAAAACCCTATCACCTATTGTTTTATTTTATTTAATTAAATATGGAGGAATGCGAGAATTATTTAAAATTTCAAAAAAAATAATAGAAGTTAGTAAAAATGAATCAAATAAAAAGGAATTACCTTTAATTGAAATATTAATAATAAAAAACATATGGAATGTTTTGTCATCAATTATGCTATATTTAATTAAATATCAATTTTCTACGAATATCGCCCTTTATTTAATTCTAATTAGGGAAAAGGAAGTTTCTACACAATTTACTTATAAAAATGAAATTGATGTCTATGCTAAATTTTTAATGCTTAATGATTTAATTTATGTATTCTTTAATAATGAAAAAAATGAAGAAAATCTGAAATGTTTCAGTGATATAGAAAAATATGGTGTACAGATGTATACAATTATGCTTAATCTTTTTGATAATTGTTGTTTAAGTTTTACAAATTTGAAAAATATTTTAGATGTCGAAGATATTTATAAAATGGGCTATAAGGTTTATGAAGTTATGCAATGTATCCAAGAAGGAAAAGACAGTAAAGAAAAAATCGTAAATTATTTAATCAAAATAAAAGAAAAAGAAGAAGAAATAAAAAAGGAAAAAGAGAAAAAAGATCAAGAAAAAAATAAATTAATTGAAAAAGAAGAAAAGGGGGAAAAAGAAATTAATGACGAAGAAATGGAAAATAAAAATGATGAAGAAAATAATAATAACCCGGGAGAAAATCCAGAAAATCTTATGGAGGTAGAGAATGATGGCAATAATAATGAAAATAATGAGGGACAAAATAATAATGATGGTAATAATGAGAATAATGAAAATAATGAAAATGAGGGGAGAGAAGGATCCAATAATAATGAAAGAAGTAATGAGAATGAGAATAGAAATGAAAATAATAATTTAGAAAATAATAATGAAAATAGGGAAGATATTGCTTCTCCAAATATTTCTCATTTTAGTGAAATTAATTCTCCATTGCCTATAAATATAAATCAAAATAATAATAATCAAAATAGATTACATTTAAATAATTATGAAAGCAATTTTGATAGTTTTCTAGATATCAATATCCGTCCAAGAAGAAGAAGATTTAACTTTTTAAATTTTGATTCAAAAATAGAAAGTAGTGTAGATATGCATTTAATAAATCATACATTATCTAAATTAGAAGAACTCCCCTTATATCCAAATTCAGAATTTATATCTTATATTAAAAATTCAATGGATGAAGATAATAGTATTTTCAAAAAATCAAATAATGATAAAAAAGAAAAAAATGAATATAGTTTAACAAAGTTTTCTGAAGTATTAAAAAAGATTCAAAATTTAATAAATAAAGGAGATATTTCAATTAATAAAATAAATATAATAAAAAAATTAAATATTGATTATAGAATAAAAGAAATTGATAATAAAGATGATATATTAAAAAATATAATGGATATTCAAAATGAAATAAATAATTTAAAAAATGAAAAAGAAAAAAATAATTTATTATTAAATGATAAAGAAAAGTTAATATTAGAACTCCAATATAAAATGCAAATTAATTACTCTGTTCTCAGATATCATCAAAAAAATAATTTACTACAAGAAACGAATGAAAAATCTTATTATGAATTTATTATAAATAATAATATTATTAAGAATAATATTTTATCAATAAAAAGTTTAATCCCAAAAGAAAACGAGAAATTACAAAATGAAAATTTGGTCATAAAATTAATTTACGAAAATTTATTATCTATATTTATTTGTTTCAAATTTTTAAATTATTTCAAAAAAGATTTCGAAAATGAGAAAAAATTATTCCTTGATATGTTCATGGATTTATTAAAATATGAATCAGAGAATAAATCCAGTGATAATTATATATTAAATGAAAGCATAATAATAATAATATTAATGAATGTTATAGATAATTTCGATGATATTAAAATATTAATACCATATTTAAATGAAGGGCTTTTTACCAAATTAATAAATTTAAAATTTAACAAGGCTGAAGCCAATATAAATTTTTATGAAAATAAATTCAAATTTTTTGTAACTATCAACGAATGTTTTAAACAATTCGTAATTAAAATCTTCACGGAAGAAAAAATGTTCCAAAATTTATTGGAGGGTGTATTCAAGTATGCATGGGCCAATGTAAAAAATGAAAATAACGAAATATACGTTGATGATTTTATTGAATTGTGTTCTGAATATGCAAAAGGAAATGAAAAAATATTTGAAAAAACCTTGCTTAATTTATTTGATATTGTTGAAATTGAAAATAGTAATTCTAAAGAGTCAGATAAAAATAAGGATAAAGACAAATCTAATATTAGTTCTAATAAAGAAAAAAAAGCTAAATATACCTTTAGAATTAAGCCCATTTATGAAAAAAATATACAAAATATAAAAAATGAATTAAAAATTTTAGATAATAAAGATAAAGAAAAAAATGCTGAAAAAGATAAAAATAAAGATAAAGAGGAAAATAAGGAAATTGCTGCAAAAAATAAAAATAATAGCACTGATAAAGTTAAGCAAAAAAGTTTATCTCAAGGAAAGCAAAGTAAGAAGAAGGAAGATTTTCAATCACGTACTAAACCAAAGAAGAGTGAAGAACAACCAAAAACTCAACAGCAAATATTAAACACAAAAAAGAAAATGGAAGAACAAATGGAACAAATATCCCAATTATTTTCAGATACTAATAAATCTATTTTTCATTATTTATTAAAGCATATATGGGGTGCTGCCTCAAAAATCGAAAAAGATATAGAAAAAAATGAAAAATTCAAAAAATTTTCTAGAAATTATATCATCGATTTAGATACGTCTTTAATAGCTTTATCAAATATTTTATATTCTTTCCCTTCATATCTTTCTTTGGTTGGACGATTTCATAATGGTAAAAAACATAAAGTTAGTTTTTGCAATTTTTTAGTAAGAAATGTTTTACCTGTTCTTAATTACTACCATTATTGCGTAGTTATGCCACCCCATGTTAATAATAATGAAGAACTTATAGATATATTTGCAAAAGAAAAAAATGACACTTTAAGAAAATATGGAAGCAGGGCAAATTCATTCATGAGCTTCATGGAATCTTTTAGATATATAAATATTATAGTCTCTTTAGTACAATCAATGACTTATAAAAAAAGGAATATGAACGAAGATGAAATATTTTTAATGAATAAATTCAGAAAAAAATTATTATTCGAATTGAACAATTGCCTATCGGAAATAATGACAAAAAAAATGAAAGATTTTAATTCTTTGCAAAATAATTCTTGTACCCCCTCTAGAAGTCTAATTGTATTCAAAAGCTCTTTAATCGCCTTGTTTGCTATGACAGAATTCCATGATGAAAGTCATATTTATAGTCAATACAACCCATTCGAAATATCCAATTTGATATTTAGCAAAGATTATGACATCATTAAAAATATAAGTACAATTCTAAAAAATATGAAACTAAATAATAAAAACGAAATATACCATGAAATGGGCATAAAATATTTAAGTAATTTATTTAAGTTTATAAGAATAAATTCAAAACTAAAAATAAATAATATAGTCCAAAAAAATAGTAAAAAGAATGATTCAGAACAAGAAAATGAAGAGGAAGAAAATATAGATATGGAGGACAACCAAAACGAAGAAAATGAAAATGATGAAGATGAAGATATCGAAGAAGAAGATGAAGTCCTTTCAGAATCTGATTCTTTTGAAGATGAGGATGATGGAGATAATTGGGAAGAAATTGATAATAATAGTTTTATAGAAGATGATGAAGATGAAGATAACGAAGAAGAAGAGGAAGAGAATAATACTAATGCCAATATTGAAGAACCAAATGAATCCAATTTATTTAATATAAATGAGGAAAATGAAGATGAAATAAATAATAATGAAAATAATAATAATAATAATAATGAGGAAAATGATGAAAATAATAATCAGAGCCAAAATCCCAATCAAAATAATTTGGAAGATTTAATAAATATTTTTAGTGGATTAAGTAATAGTTATGTTAATAATAATATTATAAATAATAATAATAATAATAATAGCAATAATAATAATTTAGAGCATAATGAAAACGAAAATGAAAATGATAATGAAAATGAACAGGAGGAGGAAGACATTGAATATGATGAAATGGAAGAAGAAGAAAATGATAATGAAGACGATGAGGATGAAGATTCTATGAATATAGTAAGAAATAATAATAATCGTATTGAAATAATTGAAAATGAGTCTCATTCAGAAAGTAATGAAAATATAAGAAGGAGAGGAAGACCTTTCAGAAGAAGAAGCAATGAAATAGAAATAGTACAAAGAAATAACTATCAAAATGATGATTATACCCTATTTTATAATCCATCTTTAGATAATAATGCCAACGGTACTCTTAAATCAGAATTAGAATTATATTTCCAAGAATCGGTATGTTTTCCATTTGAAATATATAAATATTTAGAACTAAATAGCTTGATTTTATTTTATAAAACAAAAATGTGTGTGAAAATTTGTAATAAAAAAAGTGTTGAAATTGTTGAAAAAATGGGAAATTTATTCTTATATAATTATATAAATCCTTTTGATAATAATTATAAAAGATACTTTTTCTTCTCATTAATAGGAGCAAAAGAAGGTGCTTTAAGCCACTATTTCAAAGAAATTGAAAAAATAAAAGAAAATTTTAATTCAATGTGTATTTTTTCAGATACGTACGACAAAAAATTAAAAATTGAAAGAAGTAATATCATTAAGCAAATCAAAGCAAGTATCGTGGAAAATAATCCTAATATAATAAAAATAGAAAAAAAAGAAGAAAAAGAAAAAAATAATGAAGATAAGGATAAAAAAGAAAGTAAAAAAGATAATAATGAAAGTTTGATTTCAAATATATCTATTGAAAAGTTCATAGATAAAATAAAAGATACTAAAAGTGATGATAATAAAGATAAAGAAAATGACGATAAAGAAGATGATAATGAGCAATTAAATAATAATGAGAATAATGAAATAAAAGAAGAAAAAGAAATAAAAATCGAAGATAAAGAAAAAGATGAGGAAAAAGAGTCAAAAGAAGAAAATAGTCAAAAAATGGAAATGGAAGAAATAGAAAAAGAAAGTGAAGATAAAGATATAGAAGAAAAAAGTATTAATGAAGAGAAAGAAAATGAAAATAAAGATAAGGATAAAGAAGATAAAGAAGTAAGTAATGAAAATAAAAATGAAGAAAATAATGGAATAAACGAAGAGCAAAATAATAATGAAAATGATAATAATAAGAATAATGATAATAAAAATAATGAAAATGATAATAAAGAAAAAAATAATGAAAATAACAATAATAATAATGATAATGCAAATAATAATAGTCAGAATATAGATAACCAATTTATAGTTGAACTTCCTCCTGATTTAAGAGAAGAAATATTATTAAATTTAGACCCGACAATGGTGCCAAATTTATCACCGGATCTCCAACAAGAATACCATCGTTTAGTAGATAGAAATAATTTTATGTTTTTTGGCCCACCGGCCAATTTGCAGAATATTTCAAATGTATATAATGCAAATAATCAAAATGATGATATCGGTTTTCCTATTAATTTACAAGACATTTTAAATTTAACTCAAATAAAAAATTCAAGTTCTGACCCGGACAAAGAATTCGGAGTCTTAAAAAGTAATAGTAATAAACTACAATTAATTAAACATAAATATAAAAAAGAAGAAATATTATCAAGTTCAAAGCATAATAAAGAATATTCTTCTATTATTTTACAAGTGTTTGATGACGATTTTATAGAAAATTTATTTTTATATAATATAAAGACAATTATTTCTTATAGACAAAAATGTCGAAATATTAATTATAATGTATATTTCCAATTATTAAATGAACTTATAATGAATGTTCATTTAAGACATAAAATTTTAGATATTATTTTTATTTTATGGATGTGTGATTCAACATGTATTAAAAATATATCCAAAAATAAAAATTGCATCGAAAAAAATAATTTTATTAAAAATTTGCATTATCTATATACTGAGATGGATTTATCTGAAGATCATTTCTTCGAAGATTATGATAATTTTTTCCAAAATTTTTCACTAAATTATCAAAAAGAGATGAAAAAATATTTCTTAAATACAGCATATAATGAAAAGGGTGGATATATATCTCTAAAAAATAAAAAGGAATATTTAATTACTAAAAATTGTCAAAATATCAAAGAAATAATTAATATAAAATATGATAAAGGAGAAAATGTTTTAAGTAATTTACTCAGTTTAATTATGCTTAATAGTAAAAGTGATATTAAAAAGATATTTAGTATTAAAATATTTACAAATATAGTCCAAAATATTTTCAAAGATGAAAATTCAGAGAAAAAAGATAATAATATAATAGCAACAAAAAATAATAATAATATTTTACATATAAGTAAAGCTACAATAGAAAAAATAATTGATTTATTTAATAATTTTGAGATATCTTTAGAATTAAATAAGGGAGCAAAATCAAACAATCCAACTTCATTATTAAATGAATTAATGCTTGATAATAATGTCTTTCAAATACTATTAGAAGTCATTTTAAAAAAGATTACTCAATTAAAAGTGGAAATTTCAAAAGAAATGGAGACTTTTTTTAATCATAAAAATTTAGATATTACTTTATTTAGTAAGCCTCTCCCTGAAATAATTTTATTCAAGCTTATTAAATTTGTTAATAATATAAATAATAATATTAACAAAAAATACATAACTAAATCAAATGAATCAAAAGAAGAAAAAGAACTTATAGAAAAAAACATAAAAATAAAAAAAGAATTATTCACTCAATATAAAGCATTTATTGAAAAAATAAGTGATACATTATTCCCTTGTTGGGAAAAATTAAATAAATTATTAAATGAAATAAATATTTTGCTAAAAGACGACCAAAAAACTATTGCATCGAAATTAAATCTATTAATACCTTATTTAGAGGCTTTTATAACTATATCTCATTTACATTTTATTTTTTATGGAAATAATTCATCGGCTAATAATTCAAATAAGTTTGTCATGGAAAAAAATTATCAGGCAGAAAAAAAATCTCCCATGCGTAATAATTTTGCATCTTTTTCAGATAATACATTCTTCAAATTCTTTTACAATTTTTGTGAAAAAAATAAAAAAGTTATAAATATTCTCCTTCGTAGATATCCAAAAAAATTCCCTAATGATATAATTATTAAAATATCATCCATATTAGATTTGGAAAATAAGAAAAAATATTTTAGACAAGAATTAAAAAAATTACCTTTCAAAAATGAATATTTAAGAATAAAAGTAAGAAGAAATGGCTCAGAATTATATACAGATTCATTTGGTTCTTTATCTCATAAAAAGGCGGATCATTGGAGAAGTAAATTAATAGTAACATTCGACGGGGAAGAGGCCGTAGATGCCGGAGGAGTCAAGAGAGAATGGCTTACAATTTTATCAAAAGAAATGTTTAATCCGAATTATATGTTATTCACTTTAGCCAAAAATAATACTACTTATACAATAAACTGCGATAGTGGAAAGTTTAATCCGGATCATTTAAAGCAATTTGAATTTATTGGAAAAATAATGGCTAAAGTTATTTTTGATGGAATGATGCTAGATTGCTATTTCACAAGGACTATATATAAATTAATTACTAATACTCCTTTAACTTACCATGATATGGAGGATTACGACCCACAATTTTATAATTCTTTAAAGTGGCTTTTAGAAAATGATTTCACAGGAAAAGAAACATATTTCACTTTTTCTTATGACCATGATAATTTAGGCGATTTACAAACAATTGATTTAATTGAAAATGGAAGAAATATTGACGTAACAGAGGAAAATAAATTTGATTATGTTCAAAAATTATGCAGTTCTAAATTATATGAAACAATTAAACCACAAGTAGAAGCTTTATTAAAAGGATTTTATGAAATAATTCCACAAAAATTAATTTCAATTTTTAATTATAGGGAATTAGAACTGGTAATAAGCGGACTACCCACTATTGATATAAAAGATTGGAAAAATAATACTGAATATGAAAATTATAATGAAGAATCGCCTATAATAAAATATTTCTGGGAAATAATAGAAAGTTTTGATAATGATGAAAGAGCAGAATTTTTGCAGTTTGTTACTGGATGTTCTAAAGTGCCACTTGAAGGATTTAGTGCATTACAAGGAATTGGAGGAATAAATAAATTTAAAATTTCTAAAGTTTTTGAAAAAAATTTTGACAGATTACCCACAGCTCATACTTGCACAAATCAATTGGATTTACCTGAATATCCAAATAAAGAAATTTTATATGAACGACTTACTTTTGCAATTAAAGAAGGAAAAGGATTCGGATTTATATAATCAATTAGATTTATACTTTTAATATATTTTATGATTTTATATTAATTAAATAATAAATTTTATTAATTAAACTAATATAAATAAAATATAAAATTTATAAATTATTTCTTAATAATAAATTAAATATTAACTTTTTCAAAGATTTCTCGGTGACAAATAATAGATTTTTAATTCTAAATATCAAGAAATATTTCAAAAGTAATGGTGCATACATTTTAAAATCATATTTTTAAAAATAAATACCATAAAAGAATCCATATCCAATAGATTCTTCCAATTTTATACTTTTACATTTTAAAAAACCTTAATGGCAATTTATCATCCATGAAAACTTCCAATAAAATATTATAGATATTTATGATATTAAAATTAATGAATTTGTTCATTGTAATATGGATTATACTTTATTTGTATTATTTTTCAAACTAAAGTAGAAAGGTTAAAATTTTATAATTTTTGTTATTTAGAAAGAATTAAAACAATTTATGTAAATATAAAATTGTTAATGGCTAAAATTATCTAAATAATTTGTCATTATTATGTTATTTTTTAGTTTTTATATTGCTTTTTTTCCATTTTATTTTTCATCGAGAAGGGGAGAGGTAAGACTATATAAATAAATGACAAAATTTAAAATGAAAAAATCTGCCAAAAACAGTAAAAGAGATTAGACTATTAAAAGGGTAAAAAACGTAAAATATGGTATAATTCTTTTATAAAAGATAATTTAAAAATATTAAAAATATTATTCTATTTATGTTATATTATTTTTAAATAACATTTTTTTAAAACATTGAAAATTTTTAAGGACAAGCTTTTACATTAATTTAACTATATTAAATTATTAAAATGAAATATTTGAATAATTAATTATCCTGAACTTTTGATTGAAAATTAATATTTAAATTTATAAGCCAATTTACTTCCATTATTCATTAAATTAACTATTAAATTTT
>JAJJKT010003323.1:0-12712 GCA_023805755.1 Eremoplastron rostratum | reverse complement strand
ATGAACAAAGCTTCAACGAAGACATCGAAAGGTTATGTACGTCTCTTTGCTTATCATGGAGAATCTGAATGTCAGGACTTTTATCATAGCGGTAATTATATTTCCGTACATTGGAAGGATAACTGGCCGACAGACGAATTTATGCTGTACCAGGTAGATGAAAAGAGTTATGCGGCGATGTCCGATTATACGGTTACGGACGGGCAGATTTTTGTAAATAAAGATTCTTCGTTCCTGCTTGACGAAAAAAAACTGACAGTTGAAAAAGACGGGGTTCTGTCTGTGCAGGGAACATTTTATTATAACGGTGAAATTGAGTGTTCCGGTACAATCATACTTCAGGAAGGCGCCACCATGGTTCCGTATCATGCAAATGGGAAAGCCGGCCAAATCACGCTTAAGGACGGCGGTACCATAATTATCATGCCGAATGCCAGACTTATCGCAGGATATCCCGGCAGTACACTGGGCACCACGGCAAAAGCGTTGTTTGATGTAGAGAACGGAACAATCATAAACTATGGTTTGCTTGTTTATGGCTATGGTAATTTGAGCAGTGAAACAACAATCGAGATGCACAATAATTCTGAGATGTATATAGGTTATCGCCCCTCTGAAAAAAATCCAAACGGAATGTTTACTCCGCTTGAAAAAAAACCTGATCAGACTGCTCTCGGCTTGGAAACTTTCACAAATGATAATTCTTTAAATAATCCAAACATTTACTTGTATGAAAATTGTAAGGTGCATATTTACCCAAGTCCTTATATACATAATATTTCATCTGTAATTACTTATAAGTTTGCGCCTGAAAGCGGCGAATTTGTGAAAAACACAATACTACCCCGAAAAACAACTTTTCAAGAGACATTAATTAGTAATTAATCATAAATGATATTACGCCAACTTAAATTTATATATTTATTCACAACAATAAGGATTCGGATAAATGATAAAAAAGTTTATTGAAAAAATAAAAGAAATAAAGCCGTATGTATGGGCCATGATTATTGTCGGTTCACTTCTTGTAATTACAATCCTGGGATTCTGTTTGCGTGAGATTTGGGATAACATAGGAACTGTCATTGAAGGCGGAAAGATTGTATATGACTGGCGATACCTTCTGGATCCCCTGACCTATGCAATCGGTTTAGGAGCAGCCTGCATCGGAGGACTGGTATACTTTATTTCGGATTACAAACTTTTCAGTGCCGGATCCATGAAAGAGAAAAAGGGTCTTGATGCAAGAACCGAAGGTGCTTTGGAAAACAGCCGTTTCTTAACGGACAAGGAGCGCGACAAATATTTTCCGTGCTATACATATGACCAGCTGAAGGATGCAAAAAAAGACGGAATCCCTGTCAGGGCGTATGAAGAGAAGACCGGTATTATGAAAGTGAATTTCTTATCCGGATCGCATTCGTTGATTATCGGTGCTACCGGTTCCGGTAAAACAACCACCTTCATTAATCCCAACGTTTGTCAGCATTCTTTACAGAACCGATGCTCCTTCCGGATGTAAAATAATACGGATTGCCGTTTCCCCAAACCAGAGCACCACGGAAATCATTCGTGCCCATTTCATAAACACGTTTCCACTCCAAAAGTTTGATTGTCATGCCGAAATTCCCGATAACCGGTGCCGCTATGACCTCGTCCACGGTTTTTATCGCGGAAAATGAAAGAATCAAAGCAGTGCAAACGATTGCGGTAACGGCTTTCACAACACTTACAAGGCGTCTGTTACGCATAATACCCGTCATGAATTCTTTTCCGTGTGCAATTTTTCCTGAAATTGGTTTTCTCATAACTTCTGTCCCACGACTCATAACATCTGTTTTATTCAAATACTTCAAGGTTTGCGGGTCCCGGGTGGAGTTTCCTCCACCCGCCAAATCTCAGAGTCAATTGAAATGTTAATAAAACTACGAAATTAGATGTTGTAATTTGTCTGTTTAATCTGATTCTTTGTTACCCAGTCTACTAAGTACGGAGTAAGTTTGCTTAATACTACAAGCATAACGAAGATTAAAACAAAACCGATGATTGCATTCTTTAAATGAGCTTTTGCCTTCTCACGATCCTGAGGCTCTTCTGCTTTTGCAAACTTAACACCTAAGATGATGCAGTATACGGAACCGAGTGCTGCTACAATGCCGAGCACGGGGCCGGAAATCTGTCTGATCAAATCCGTTACAGGCTGTACAACTTCCTGCATGGAAGCAGGTGTGGCAGTATTCTGCTGATTATTATTCTGATTGGTGTTATTTCCTGCAAGAATTGCGGTTGCCTCTCCTGCTCCGGCTGCTTTTACGGTAAATGCAGGGAATAAAAGTGCCATAAAGGTAAGCAGTACTACCGCTAAAATAAGACTTTTCTTGGTTTTTTTCATAAGTTTTTTTCCTCCGTTTTCTTATGACTCTTTTTTGATGCCTTTTTTAATACTTTTTTTCGTCCCTTCAGACCCTTCAGAACGAATCGTATTTATTTATCTTCAACCTGCTCAAACGCCTTTATTTACAGCATTTTTCGCAGGAATGAATTCTTCATTTTGCCCATCATCTGACATTACTTTATCATATTCTGTCCATCAGATGTCCAACAAATGATTGCCGGAATATTTTTAGTCTTCCAACTGCCTTGTTACATATGCTTCCGTAAGACTTGCCCAGGAATATGCACTCATGTACTCTCCCCGGAAGGAACGAATGGTATTTAAATCACCTTCAAGAAATTTATACAAATCACATTCCACCTGCTCGGTTACGAGCCTTAACGTCCCCTTCTCCATGTCCAGGATATCTCCGATTCCGTTCTGAACCAGTGTATCCTTTAAATTCCGGATGATGACATCCAGCTGCTTTTGCATCGGTCTGTCATAGAAGCCGTCTTCCCAGAGAAGTGCAAACGCTTCCGCTCTCGTAATACCGGCACCTTGTCTGTCCACAAGGTATGCAAGAAGTTCTTTTGCTCTCGCTCTTCCGAACACAACAGGCTTTTCATCCACGAATACGTCAAAATTGCCGAATGTTTTGATAAATGCACGTTTTCCGTGCTTTGCCTCTTCCTTCTCCGTTTTGCGGATGGCTTTTCTGACTTCTCTCTTCATCTTCGCCGTATCAATATCCGGAAAAGATGCGCACAAAGAGGTCGTCATTATCTGTATTAATTCTTCTTCTTCAAATGAAACCTTAGCCATGCATTTCCCCCACAAGATATAGCTACCCATAATTGATTTATTTTAACATTTTTCGGATGAATTTACAATGTTTTTACATGATTTTCTGCATTTTTGAATAAACATGCAGAATTACTGTATATTGTGGTAAACATAACATAAACGGGAATATTTGCGCTATATTTACAGCTTTTGTCACTCCTCTTCAGTCTCATTTTTTTGCTATTTTATAATATCAAATCAAATATCACAAAAATGTCACTGCGACAGGTGGGACGGCTCTTCTGTCAGATTTCGCCAAAAAAGGTGTCCGACACCCGAAACGTTGTCAGACACCTTCTCAATGATTCCCAATTACAAATAATCCCAATTCAAAATTAACAAATACTTTTCCGGCAGGATATTCCCTGCTACAACAGTGGCGCAATCAAGCGTAAAAACATCTGTCCGATTCCCAGAATTCCGCCTTTCTTTCCGGCATATTTGTCGGTCACTTCATTGGAAACGGAAAGCATTTCTTCCAGGCACTCCCGCTCTTTTATTACCGCATCGCACTGATAGAGGACACATCCGTCTTCGAAATTATGGCACAGACTTCGGTAATCGAAATTAAAAGTACCGCAGGTCGCAACAACATCATCCGCAACACAGAGTTTTCCGTGGTTAAATCCGGGCGTATATTCATAAATTCTGACACCGTACCTTGCTAGCGGATGATAATACGATCTTGTGATGGAATAAACCATCTTTTTATCCGGAATTCCCGGTGTGATAATACGCACATCCACGCCTTTGGCGGCTGCCAGCGTCAGTGCGGATATCATTTCGTCGGTAATGATTAAATACGGCGTTGAAATATAAACATAATCCTTTGCGCCGTTGATAATGCTGATATAAACCGCCTCGCCGACATGTTCGCTATCGGTCGGATTGTCGGCATAAGGCTGTAAGAAGCATTTCTCTTTTGCCGTATATTCTGCCTTCGGAAGATATTTCTCAAAATCCGCTTCCGCATCTTCGCGTTTTGCCTCTTTATGTGCAGTCCAGTTTTCCAGGAAAATCAAAGTAAGACTCCTTACCGCGTCCCCTTCAATCCGGACGGCCGAGTCAAACCAGTGTCCGTACGGTTCCTTGATGTGGAAATATTCATCTGCCATATTGAATCCACCCGTATATCCGACTTTTCCGTCAATAACCATGATTTTTCTGTGATCACGGTTATTCAGAAAAAAGTTTGCAAAAATTGAAAACGGATTGAATACACGGCATTCGATTCCGAGTTTCCGAAGTTTCTTTGCGAATGAGAATCCGATAAAGCCGATGGAACCCAAATCATCATAGAATACGCGGACTTCAACACCCTCTTTCACCTTTCTTTCAAGGACATCCAAAACCTTATGGAATGCATCGGAATCTTCGATTGCAAAATACTCCATGAAGATGAATTTTTCTGCCTTTTCAAGATGCGCAATCATATCGTCAAGCGCATCCGTCGTCTCCCCGAAATAAGTTACGTCGGAATTGTCGTAAAGCGTATATCCGAGCCTTTTTTGAAGGAAATTGGCAATTCCTGCAGATGCCGGATCTTTTTCTCTTAATTCCGAGAGCGCATCGTCATTTTTATCATAGAGTTTTCCGAGTTTTTCATTGATCGCCCTGTATCGTTTCGCAGCGCCCACAATGCTGCCTGAAAGGCCCAGGAAAAGATATGCAATTAATCCGAAAACCGGGAATGCAAGAATAAAAATCAGCCAGGGCATTTTCAGTGTTGCAGGCTTCGGGCTTGAAAAAATAATCAGCGTTACAAATGCCGCAACAATTGTTAATACTACCGTCAGATATCTTAAATAATAATTGCCGATAATCAAAAGCAATACGATTACCGCAACTTCCAGAACCGCTGCAATTGCGGTGATTACCACACGGATGACTCCGTTCGGCGCCGATTTCTTTTTTTCGAATGTGGTTGTGGACATGATTTTCTCCTACTTTTGAGACACGGGGACAGGGATTGTGTCTCATTTTTTACATCTTTATGGAACTCGGTTTTACTACCGGTTCTTCCGGTTTCTTCGGACCGTCTGCATTATTGATATTGTTATTCGGTGCGGGTTCATTGCCGAGAAGCTTACTCTTTGTTGCATTTTCAGTTGCTACTGTAATAAACGGCTCTCCTCTTTCCGCTCTCTTTTGATTCATAACGTAACGGGCCCTTAAATCATGAATCTGATCTTTCGAGCTTACCAGTTCAAAGAGTTCATCCCTACTGATATCCTTTGGAATTGCCGCTTTAAATGCATCTGAATTTGCCACTTTTCCTACAATCCTGCGATATCCGTCTTCACCTTTATCGAAATCTTTCCTACAACCGTCCAGGAATTTCTTTCCGGAAGCCGTCTTCGCATAATCCGCCAGGGTAATTGCAGCCAGTTCATAGCGGTAATTATCAATTTCCTTGTCTTTCATCGGGATCTGACTTTGCTGACGCGGCATTTTACAGAATTTATCAAGTGCTTTTATTGCCTCTTTTGCAACCCTGTCAAGCATGGGATCACTGGCTTCCTGTAATTTTTTTGACACATTAAGGCGTTGTGCATCAAGTGCTGCATGACGTTCGGCATCAATTGTCGCATATTTCAGTTTTTCATCCATGGTCTTTGAAAACCAGTCTAGCGAACCTTCGATTCCTTCTACCGCCAAAAGACGTTTCTGACTGTAATCATGCGCATTCGGTCCCCATTCTTTATCTTTCTTTTTATGTTCCACATAATCAGCATTTGTCTTTCTGACTTTGGCAATCGAATCCTTTACATCATTAACCGCTTTTAACAGATTCTGATAGGAACCCGGCTCATACTCATTTTTCGGTGAAGAAATTGCTTTTTCCAGGTTCATCATCTTCGTGAGTTTTTCCTGCAGGACTTTCATGTCCTTTTCGATATTTTTGAAATAGGAACTGCAGCGATGAAGCTTTTCAGCCTCTTTATACGCCTTCATCTTAACCTGTATTTCATCTTTGAAACGGTCTTCCTGTACATTGACATGAATTTTATCCGTAACCTCGAATTCCTGCTTTACACGTACCTGTTTCGCCTTTTTCATCAGCTCGAAATCCTTCACCGGCACTTCTTCGGGCAGGTTATCGATTTTATTCGAATAATCCCAGGAAAAATCTTCGAGTTTATCACATAAAGCACTTCCAACCGGATCAACTTTACCGCTTTCATCCATTTCTTTGCGATAGTCCCTGATCACATTTTTCAGATATATGGTAGACTTCGCTAACATATTTTTGGCTTGTTTATCGGTTTTATTAATTCTATACTGACCGTTTTCCTGCTTGATTCTTTGTGCAATAAAATCCTTTGTGCCATAACGGGTAAAGTTTTTAACCGAATCTTTTAAATCCCGATATCCTTCCGTTTCGACCGGTTTGGGATTCAGATTGTCCATTTCCGAAAGCAAATCATTTGCCTTATTTTTTAAATCTTTTGTAAGGTTTTCTCTTAACTCTTTTGCCTGATTATTTGCCTCCTGCATTTTCAGTTCTTCCAGGAAAATGCGGTTTTCGCTCATATCCATGATCTTTTTATGTATTTCCGGAATTTGATAAAACATGGATTCTCCGGGTTTTATTTCTTTATGCTGAACTTTAAATCCATCCACATCATCTGCGGGTACCTGAATCATTCCGTCAATCTTTTCCTCTAATAAAACAAGATCGTTACCTGCATCCTCTGCTTTAATGAATCCCGTTTTTGCAAACTCCTCCTTCGCATCATTCATAAGCATTCTTCTGAAACGGTTTGTAATCGGTTGCCCGTCGATGAGAATTGCTTTTCCGTTATATTTTTCGTGAAATAACGCATCATCGATTACATTCAACGCCTGGAAACGGGCGCTGAACTTAATTCCTACGGGATCCTGGTATAAAACAACATTTTTTGCAACTTTCCCCAGAAATTTGTCATTATCCTGCATTAATGCGATTTCAGGAACATTTCCGGTCTTAAGCTCTTTGGCTTTCTCTTTTGCTTTTTCATCCAAACGCATGGCATCCGGAATTTGGCGTCCGGATATTTCTTTGTAGATTTTATCCAGCTGTTTTTTGGCTTCTTCGGTATATTGCGGATATTCCACTTCTTTTCCGCCTTTTATTTCTTTTTTCATCTCGGCCTTTACGAGACTTCGGATACAATTTCTGAAGGCATCCTCCATCTGATCCGTTTTCTCGTATTCCGGATTCACCACGGAACTGCGGTCTTTTACGCCCTTTTTAATTAAATCATAGGTTTCGTTTGCATTTCTTACGTAGATTTCCTCAGCTAAATCAACAAAACCTTTCAAATCATCATTCTTAAGATAATTTTCAAATTTGGTTCTTGTTTCGGTATAAACATCTCCTTTTGTTGCTGAAAAAACCTGCAGTCCTTCATTCCAGTCCTTCTTATTTGCTTTGTAAGTATTACTGTAGTGTTCCGGCCCGGTGGTACCGTAGAATACATCTTCCCTGATGCAGTCGGCCTTTAAAAACCTGACTGCATCCGCACCGTACGGAACTCCTGCAAGTTTATATAAATAATCATTATCAATATCCTGTAAGTTTCCTTTCAGTTTTTTTTCATACTTTGCCTCATTCGCATGATATGCTTCATCTGCCTGCGCCATATTCATTAAATATTCCTGAAACAGTTTCCGTTTCTGGTTACTCCTTAATGAAGCATAATACTGCTGGTCTGAAAGCTGCTTTTCGATTTCTTCCATTCTTTTCTTTGCATCTGCTACGTTACTCATAAATTACCCCTTCCAAATGTTTCAATCTTTCTTTTTCACGGTTTCGAAAGACAGATTACCCCACACTGTCCATCCCCTGTCCAACAAACAGGAATATTATACTACAGACAGTAAAATTTCTGCAGATATACCATCCTTACGTTACTTGCCTGCGTTCTCTTCATGTATCACCTAAAAGAGATGATATATAAAATAACAAAGCGCATACGCATAATATAAATCGATTTCCATGATGCGCTCATCAATCCACCACTCTTTACTATGCAGATTCTCAATCCTGCATATGCGTTTCGAAAGCAGATGATCCAGTTTGATACGCATTTTCACAGACTTTGCCCGAAACGTTTCCGAATCACTCACGCTTAAATTCTCCGGCTTATATTTGTCATAAAATCTTCTCGCGTTCTTTAAGCATTTCAACCTTATATCCGGACGGTTACAATAAAACGCCTGCTCCGCATTCTCAAAAATCCTGTGGTGCACCATCTCATAATATTTATCACCGTGTGAATAACAACAGTAATCACAAATATAATGCATACAGGTTCCCAAAAGATAATCTTTTATAATCTTGTTCTTCGAATGCAGAGCCCGGTGAAGACGTTTCTTGATTAAATCCAGCGTCTCATCCGTTCTGTGAATCCGATGGCGTTCCACATAATCCGGGAACAGCGAACCCATCAGAAAGAAAAAAGAAGCCTCTTTCCCTGCGATATCCTTTGCAATTCCGTAATGCTCCCGAAAACGCATATTATTCCTGCTCCTTTTTGAACAATTTCTCAAACTCTTCCGGATTCATCATTTTTTCATCCGTTTCACGTTTTTCCAAAGTCTTTTTATATACGATATTTTCGACAATTTTCAGTTTTTCATTGTGGTCTTCTTTGAGTTTCTGATATTCTTTAAAAAGCCCGTCCCGCTTCCTGTCAAGTTCCGCTTCTTTCTCTTTATAGGCCTTGTTTTGCTTATGGTATTTTACCCAAAAGACGATCGCAACAACCAGTGCAATTGTTGCAAAGGCAGGCGCCGCAGTAACAAGCGCAAAGAGGGAAAAAACTCCCTGGGTTAAGAAAAATATAGTTACAAGATATAAAAGCACGGAAACAACCGTCAAGGCAATCGGTGTATAAGCATCCGTATGATTCCCTCTGATGTGATTATTCCATTCTTTCCCTAGAAGAATCAGTTCATTCTCCGCATCATCCATTTTATTTCTGGCTTCGAATTCATCGGCAAAAGCCTGCTTCTCTTCTTCCGTATAGACTACAGTAACATCAACAACATTTCTACAACTTTCTCTCTTCTTTACTTCTTTATAAAAATATTTTTTAATCCATTCATGCTCTAAAACTTGTTTAATTGTTAATCTCTTTTCAGTATTTTTATTCATGCAGGCTTTAATAAATTTTATAGCTTCTTTACTAAATTTTTTCCAACAATCATGATTGAATTTAAGCTCATCATTCAAAGTATTTAAAATAATATTAGTTTTATTAATTCCTTTTGTAGGATAATCATATGGCAGTGTTGAAGTACACATAAAATAAGAAATAGCCCCGATACTCCAAACATCAGCTTTAAATCTATATTTTTCTTCATTTATTACTTCTGGGGCGGCATACCCAGGTGTCCCATAGCTTTCTGTACAAGTTTCCCCAGGTCCTATTATTTTACTTAATCCAAAATCTAAAATTCTTATATCATGCTCACTTCCATCAGCAAGTGCTATATTACTTAATTTCAAATCTCTATGAATTATACCCAAGTTATGCATTGAATATACAGCTTTTGAAATTTTATGAATATAAGTTACAATTTCTTGTTCTGATAATTGAAAGTTTTTTTTATATAAATAATTATATAAATTACCTATTTGGCAATATTCTAATATAATATCCATTGAACTATATGTTTCTATAACATCATATAGTCCTATGACATATGGATGTTGGCATATTTTTAATATATCTATTTCTGTTTTTATTAATTCTAATTCAGATAATTTTAATATAGTTTTATCTATTCGTTTGATTGCTACTTTTCTATTTTTTTCTTTATCATAAGCGCAATATACTACACTGAATTTTCCTTTTCCTATTATTTCTTTAAATTCATATCTATCTAAAACATCTTTATAGTTCATCACATTTTTTAAAGTTTCTACCCAATTATTATATATTTCTTTATCTGGAGTTAAATACCATTGTATTTTTCCTTTTTGACTAATTAAAATAAAGCAAAAATAATCTATTGAATTTATTTTTTTTATTATTATTTCAGTAGTATCTTCAGAATTATTATTGTTATCATTTTTCTCACTTTTTTTTTCACTATCAATAAAGGATTCATCATCTTTTTTATATGAGTTATTATTCTTCTCTACTACAACACTTGATTCTTCTGATTCCATTTCAGTATCTTCAGAAAGTTCTAAAAAATAATGACATAAATTATGCATTCCTTTATGTATATGAGAATTTTCATTTTTATAATAATATAAATGCTTATTATATAATTTAAAATATAGTTTTTTAAGTTTTTTAGAATTAGGTGTTATTTTATATAAATAAGACTCATACAATACTTTATCTTTATTCTGAAATTCAGACTTATTAATATTTTGAATTGTTTTTTCGTTTTCTTCATTTTCTTTACTATTTTCTTTATTATTTTCATTATTATTAACAAGTTTTATTCCAATAAATTCATTTGCTTCATTTCTTTCAATTTCATAACTATCTTCTGTATTCTTTCTTTCATGTTCGTTATTATCTTCATTTTCTAAATTAATCTTACTTTTGCATAAATTTTTAATCACACTTTCTTTTAGAAATTGTTTCAATCCTTTTTTTTCATCCATATTAAAATTCATATTCTTTGAAGAATATTTTGCTAATATTTTTGTTTTATTAATTAAAGAAGGGATAGATCTTTCTAGATGTTTAAATCCTTTACTTTTTGATACTAAATCTTTTAAATTTTCTTTTTTATATTTTATATTTCTCATACTTTTTGTCCTATTTCTGATTGAAGATTTCTTAAAATTTATATCAACCATTTTATCGATATCAACAGCAATTTCATTTTTATCATCCTTTTCTTCATTATTATCTTTGTTATTCTCATCTTTGTTATTCATATTTTCACTATGTTCAAAACGACTAATTACTTTATTCTGAATTATTTTAATCGCTCTAAGACTATTTTGTCTTGAAAAAGTTTTAAACTTATCTTTTTGTGGAAAATTGGAGCTACTATTGGATCCTTGTTTCCCAAATGTAGTCACCTTTTTCAATTTATCTAAATAATCTTTATCATCATCATTATTTTTTAAGTTTTCTTTAATTATTTTATTATATTGACTTTTTTCTTTAACTTCATCCTCTTCATCCATGTCTTCAATTATGTTTATGTTGTGACTGAAATTTTCCCCATAACTGTCAATGCTATTCATACTTTTATTAATAATACTTTTATTATTACTATTTTTAGAAATACTTCCATAACTTCTATCATTATTAACTAAGCTAATATTATTAGTTTGATTTGGCATTTCTTTCCCAATAATATCCTTCCTAAAAGTGACTTTTTTTATTTTATAATATTCACTATCATCATCTTTATTACTATTTTGATCATATTTATTTTTATTGAATTCAAAAATAATTCTATCTTCAAAAGCTTTTCCTATATTTTCATCTTTTTCAACTTTTAGTTGAATTTTTCCTTCAATTTTATAATTATTTTGATTATTTTTATTTATATTATCATTTACCATATCTCTATAAAAAAATTCAATTTCCTGATTACTGAAAGGTTTTTGCTCAAAAAAGAAACTAATAATAGGGATAAAAATTTCATATCTTTCCTTATTAATAATTAAATCAGTAAATTCGTTTAAATTTATTTTATTTTTATTGCCAGCAAATATTTCTTCTAAAGTATTTTGTATTTCTTCTTCAATATCAATCATATCACTAAAACTATTAATTACAGGAATATAAGACATAATTGCATGTATATCTTCACTAGTAATATATCCATCATAATCAAAGTCATAAAATAAAAAAATGAATTTAATCAAAGAGAATATTTCTTCACAATAAATAATAGATAAGCCTTCAATAAATTCTTTCGGAGATAAATACCCGTCTTTATTATTATCTAATACGTCAAAGAGACGCTTACTAATTAATCCAGGAAGAGGAAAATAACGACTAAAAGCAAATGGAATTACTCCTAGATTATAATCTGATGAATATAATGATAATTCTCGCCATATTTCCGAAAGATAAAGGATAAAAATTGAAGTATATTTTATTTGGTGTTCATTTAAGAATGATTCTAAAACTGTATAACTTGATTCATTTTTTATTATAACAGTATTTTTTTTTATATTGTTTTTTGGAAAACTTTTTTTTGTCTTTATTTCACAATTATGATTGGTTAATATTTTTTGAGAAATTTCAATTGGCATTTCATTCCCCGGTTTACTATGTCTTTGACTCATAAATGAATTTGGATCTTTTATAATTCCAATATTAGGGCTGATACTTTTTAGTCTAGCTATAAATTTTTTGGATGGATTAATTTTTGATTCTTCATTTAAATGCATTTTTATTATATTTATTTTTAGTTAAATAAAAAGAAAGCCTATATTTAATTACTAATAATTAGATTTTAAAAATAATTTAATTTATTTATTAGAGAAGATAATGGGGATTGGGGATTGGGGATTGG
>JAJJKT010003322.1:0-12747 GCA_023805755.1 Eremoplastron rostratum | reverse complement strand
AATAAAAACAAAAATTAATTAATATATTATATTTTAAATGGACTTTTGAAAAAAATAAAATTTATAAATAAAATTAAAGATGAATATAAAAATTTTAACACTTTTTAATATATTTATAATTTTATTATTAATCCAAGATTCATCATGTAACAAATTAAAAGTATATCCAGATCATTATGTTTCAACAGATTCACCATATTCATATTCAAGTCTTTATTTATCTTCAGATATAAAAGGAAGGCAAATTTATAAATTAGGCTATTTTTCTAGTACTAAAACTTCGGATATTATAAGCTCGAAACATGGACTAAGATATAAACCTGATAATTTTTGTACTGATATTGATGGTAATGATAAAACAACTACAGGAAAAAGGTGGGATATTTTTTCAATAATTGATGAAACTACAACTAGAGTTGAAAATTTTTCTGAAGAATTGGAATTGTTAGAAAATTATTGTTTTTCCACAAGATTAAAAATTAATACCCCTTTCCCTACATTACATAATACAGGATATATTTTAAGATATAAATTAATTATTTCAAATGATGCAGGCACTGACCCATCTATAGATATTAATTTAAGAATAATAAAAAAAGATAATTCATTTTCTGATAATTTTTTATGTAAATTTAGTATTAAAGCAGGAAAACCAGATTGGTTTAGAATGACGATAAAATCAAAGTTATCAATAACTAATAGAATAAATATGATTTTTATATGTGATTTAACTGAAGATACAAAATCTTTTGACGTTAATACAGATGATAAATATCAATTTATAATTGGAAATGAAGGTGAAACTTACAATATTTATCTTTCATTTTATCAAATTATTTTAGAAGATTCAACTGATTCATATTTATCCAACTTAAATGATAATAAAATCATAAGAACATTTAATGGATTAGAAAAATGTGGAATAATGGAGGGAGGACAAGTGCTAGAAGAAAGTAAGTGTTTATATGGATATGTTTGCGAATCTAAACAAGAATGTTTATCATGTCCTTTTAGATGCAATGAATGTGAATCAGTTTCTGCATGTAAAAATTGTGGTGTTCTAACAGATATTGAAAAATATACCTCTAGTTGTGAAATTAATTATATTGATCTAACTAATTTTAATAATTTTGAATTTAATGTTACATTAAAGCAAAATGAATTTCATGAAAGGTCTTCTTTTGGTTTTTGGATTTTTATTTCTGATTTATCCAAAGCTCGAAATGGAAATGCAAATATTTACCATGTGGCCCTCAAGGATAGATATGTCCTTTCAATAATACCAAATGAACTTTCTGTCGGAGTTTATCTACATGCTTATGAAGATTTATATAGAAAAATTACAACAGAAGCTATTTTAGAAGGTAATTATGCTGATAGAAGCAGTGATTATGTTTTAACAAGAACGATACCAACTAGTGAACAATTGAAATATATTAATTCAAAAGATTTATCTGGGCAATGGTTTCATGTATCTTGTGGATTAAGCTTTGATCATAAAAAATTTTATTTAAGTACAATGATAAATGGAGAAGCTTCTTCAATTGAAAGAGCATTGAGACATGAAAATTTATATTATGATTCAGCAAAAAACCAATATGTAGAAAATGATATTTATAATAGACATATAATAACTGATAAGCAATTACAAATACTATTTAGAAATTTTGCTGATGCTGGTTCTAAAATATTTTTAAGATATTTTTTATTATTTGAAGAATATATTCCTCCTTCATATAAGTATATGTATTATAATTATTTTGATAATGATCCTACAAATTTCAATTATCAAATTATAGCTCAGGTTAATTTTGATAAATTAATAATTAATGATGATGAATATTTTATTCAAGGAAGAAATTATTCAACAACTATAAGCCAAATGAAATTAAATAAAATAATTAATAGAGAAGTAGATTTGACTGCTCCTCAAAATTTTAAATACTTATTTTTACCTAAAACAAATGAAGTATATAATACTATTAATTGTGATTATAATTCAAAAAGTAGTATTAGTGGATCTTCTTTATCAAAAATAAATTGGGATATTGATGATGATGGAAAAGAAAAACCTCTATTTTGCAATGGATACCTTAATACACAAGATGATGAATGCATAGCCGAAGGTAGTACAAAATGCAGAATAGGGGATTATGATTATATTATTTATCCTGGACCAAAAATTCAATCAGAAAATAGTGGTTATTGTGATTATTTATGTTCAGGACCTATGAGATGTGAAAATGATTATCTTCAAGCACCAAAATCATCCCCTTTTTCAGATAATTTTTGCAATCTTGACGGAAGAGAAGATTTATATAATCTTTATTATTCATGCGAATCTACTGATACTTATTATTATTTGCAATTTAGTTCATTTTATAATTCGAGAGATTTTTCAATAGGATTTGCCCCATTACATTCATATATTTTTGAAATTTGGTATTATCCAGACTTTTTTTTAAGTGATAGTAATAGACAAGGAAAATATTATTTTCCAGAAACTCAAAAAAATTATATATTATATACTAATTTATTTCAAGCTTATTTTCTTCATTCTGAATATAAAACTTTAAAAGTAGAAGATGATTATTCAACTCATACAACTCCTCATTATCATCCTTATGAGTGGAATAAATTAGTATTTTATGGATTATTCAAAAATTCAAGACATTATAAATATTTTATTATTAATAATATGATAAATGACCAAATTGAATTTAAACATATTCATGAGGATTTAGCATTAAGCTGGGTTTATTTTCGTTCATTTGGAAATAAAGCTACTACAAATGATCATATTAATCAATGGGCATCAGGATATTACAGAGGATTACGTATATGGGATGGAGATAAAGCAAGTATTCCTTTAACAATTTTATATGATAATTACTATACAAATGGTGTTGGAAGGATAAGTTCAATAATTGGTTATTATCCTCTAACAAATCGATATATTGGTGATAATATTTTGACTGAAATAACAGGGCAAACACGTACAGAGGTTCAATCAGGAGAATCAAGATTAAGAAGATATAATTTTTCATCAAAATTTGATTTTATTAGAAGTCAATATCCATCATTAGGTTATTATCTTTTAGCCGATGCAACTGCCCCAAAAGCTTCTCAATGTGGTACTGGATGTCTTAGATGTTGGAATGCAGGAAGTAATTGTTATGAATGTGCTCAAGGATATATATTAAATTTACAAAGAGCTTGTGTTAGACTATCGAAATATTATTTTAAATCTCCTTGTATTGATCAAAATGCAGAATGCAAAGCTTATTTAACAGTTCCAGATGAAATAATAGACTATCAAAAAGCTATTTCAGTTTGTTTTTGGATTAAACCTATTGGATTTAGTTCTTCTACTCCACATAGAATTATAGAATTTAGTGATGAATTATATTTAGAATTTGAAGAAACTTATAATTCACCTAGATTTGGATTATCTTTAATTAAAACAGAAGCAAGTGGTGATGGAACTGATACTATTTTGGTTTCTAATGAGCCAAACTTTAGAGAAAAAATAGGATATTGGACTTTCATTTCAATAGCCTATTATAAAAGACAAATAAGGACTACAAATAGTAAATCATATTTTCCTCAAATGGTTAATTTTGAAGTAAATGAAGAAACTCTTCCAATAATAAAAGAACCTTCACCGAGTCTTCCATTTAAATTTAATAGATTAAATATTCCTATTCAATTATATGGCTTAATTTTTAATATTCGATTTTATTTAGAATATATAATAGGTGCTTATGGTTTTGCTACAAATAATGGTAATTTAATTAGTCCATTTGCCATTCCTCAGCCTATTAAATCTTATTTGGTCCCTGGTACCACTTCCTCAAATTGTTTAGATACAAGAGATTTTACACTTCTTAATGGAGGTAATTTTGGATGTGCTGGAGATAATGATAATTTATTTGATTCTTTTGCAACTTCTTATAATAACTATATTTATGTCAAAAATGGCTATGGTCAGCCAAAAGAATGTGAATTTAAAAATGATTATGATAATTCTGAATCTAATTGCTTAAATGCATGTAAAGGAGTAAGTAGAATTTCTTGTACATGTATGAATAGAAATTATAATTCTCAAATGTTAATTAAAAGAGATGATAATAATCTTATATATTGTAGAACATTAGATTATATTAATTTTTCAAAATCAAAACCAATAAAAATAGAACATATTAGAACAGCTAAAGAGACAAAAAAATTTACTTTACAATTTTGGATTTATTTCCTTAATAATGATGAAGGAAATTTCAAGGAAGCTTCTTTTAAATGGGAAGGACATGCTAATATTACAGTGTATAGAAAAGATGAAAAAAATTATTTTACTAATTGTAAAATATTTTATATTGAAGATAAAATAGAAAAAATTCAAGAATCGGGAGAAGCCCCCTTAAAAAGTGGTAAATGGAATTTCATTTCTTGTTCTGCTGACTATGAGAATCGTTATTTTTATTTTAATCTAAATAATGATATAGATATGGATACGAGAGAAACTTTAAGTAACAATCAATTATGCACAGATGAATTAGATGGTCCCAGATTATGTACTTATTTTATAAATCCATCAGTTCCATCCTATTTTATGCAAGAAAAAGATTGGTCAACATTAAGTATAAGTGATAATACTGAATTGGACGATTGGGGATATTTATATTTTAGACAGATTCATATCTGGAAATTTGCTTATTTTAATGCTGAATTTTTATCTAGAGTTGAAATATTAACTCCATCTAAATTTCCTTATTTATTGCATAGTTGGGATACTCATTTTAGAGGATATAAAGATGGAAATTTTAATAAAAATTTTATTTTGAAAGATATTGCAGAAATAGCACATGATTTTAATGTCAGTAAAATACAACCGGAACCATTAGGATTTAATTATATTCCAGAAAAAAAGATTTTATATATTGATTTATGCTCAGAAGATGGTGAATATTATGATTTCTATTTAAAAAAATGTTTACCTTTTGCCGATTTAGGTTTAATTGACGATATAACTTTTACTAATGTTCCATTTAGTTATAGTGGAAGTTATTCAATGGGATTTTGGATATTTTTTGAGGATGCCTCAACAATAAGCTCTGGAATACACTTAAAATGGGAAAGACATCTTCAAGTAACAGTAATTAAGACAACAACTCTTAAGGGTTATTGTCTGCCACAAGGCTACTATTCAGATGATATAAGCAATTCTCAATTTACAGAGAAATTGGGTAAAGTAAAATATTATGTTGAAGGAGATATTTTGGCTCATATGCAGAGTGATAGTGGAGTTTGGATATGGGTTTTATGTTCAGTTTCTAATTATGCAGAATCTTATTTTATTAAGGGTAACGGAGCTAAATATACAGCTACAATGAATAGAGAAGATTTATATTATAGCGATATTACAGATGAAGGTCAGCCTGTAAAAAATGCATATCCTTATCATTATTATATGAGTGAAGTTGAAGATGGTAAGCCTCAATCATCTAAATTGCATTTAGAGGGATTATCTAATGATAAAAGAATTTATATAAGAGATTTATTTCTATTTAAAGATTATATTCCAGATTGGTATGCAGAAGCATTTAAAAATACAGACTTAACACAATTAGATGAAGATAAAATGCTTCAATCAATGGTCTTTGCCTGCAATTTTGCAGATTTTAATTTAGATAAAATGACTTTAACTTATTATGTTATAAATGAATCAGGTTCATCTCAAACATCAACATTTACAAAAACAAAAAAGACATTAAAATTATACCGAGCATCTTCTACATCTTATAAAACATTTGAACTTTGTTCAAATTTTGCTTTTATTAAAATAAGCAATCCAGTATCTGGAAGTTTGTGTAAATTAACAACCAATGATACAAAGCCTGATACAATATTCTGGTATTGCAATGATAATAAAACTCCAATTGTATGTAGAAATTTGCATTATATTACAACTTTAGATAAAATAAATCCTAGTTGCGAGGATCAGTGTTATAAAATAAATGATGAACAAATGATAAGAGTTCCAGGTGCCCCTTCTCATGCAGGTATATGTGGGATAGCCCCAGCCAATAAAATTCAATTGGACACACCTACTGCCATGGCTTTTACTGATTATTATGGACAAAATACATTAAAATGCGAAGGTAATTATAATCAAATTGGATATAAATGCTATGATGAAACAAAAGATGAAAAAAGCGGTTTCTTTTTTTCTAGATGCTACAATCAACCTAATTTTTATGGAGTAATTAGTAATGAAAGTAAAGAAAAAATGCCTAATGGATACTTTTTTGAATTTTGGTTTAAATTAGATAAAGTCCAAATTTTACAACATTGTGATACAACGGCGACAGAAGAATATATATTGCATGCAACTCCTCACTCAATATATTTAGATTTAAATGAAAATAAATATTATTATAAAATATTAGATTCTGTTTATTCAAGTGCCTTAGATGGAATAAGTGATTATGAATGGAATAAAATAGTAATAAAAACAACTTTAGGAGTAACACTTGGGCAAAATGTATATGTCTATATTAATTTCGATATTGATAATATAAAGGCGACTATACTTAATATAGCTTCTTCTGTAAAAATGCAATTACAATATATAAGCTTTTGTTCTGGTCATGATAATGGAGATTGTACTCCTGCTGGTGCGGCTGATGTAACATGGGGTTCAGCATATTATAGAAATATAAGAATATGGGAATTATTTTCTTCATCAATATATACAATTCAAGATTTTAATGTAGGTATATATACTGAAAAGCCTAATAGTTTGAAATTATTTTATCCATTAGTAATATCTGAAATGAATTATAACAAATTAAACCAAGTCATAGGAAATAAAATAGACAGTATAAAAGTTGTTCATGAAGAATCTGATGATTTTAATTCATTAGATGCATATGGATTTTATAATTATGCAACAAATTTTGATTGGGGAGTAGAAGATACTCGAAATAAAGACAGATTTATTTCTTCCATGGATGGAATATATATAACATCTCAAGATTGTGGAGCTTATTGTGAAAGATGTTATAGTAAAGCAAATACAAATTGCTATAAATGCAAAGAAGGTTATGTTTTAAAAAAAATGACATGTGTTACAACAGATAAGACTTTTCTTAAAATACCAATACCTAGTGGGACCAGAATTGAATTTGAAATTACAAATGTTGATGGGGGTGCTGAATTTGGTCGTGTTACCACTTATCCAGGAATAACTATTCATTTTTATATGAAATTTGAAGGAGTTTTGCCTGATATTACTACTTCAGCTCCTCATATTATTGAATTAAGACCTAATACATATATAGCATATAATACTTTAACAGCTAATCTTGAATTTGATATTGAAGGAGAAAATGCTTTTAAATATACAACATTTTATGAAATATTAGGAGTATGGATTCCTTATTCTATTGCTATATATGTTGGCCAAGACCCAATTCCAACAAGATATCCTCATATGTTTACTTTTAGTGTAAATAAGGAAGATATTCCTTTTGTTAATGGTTATTCTTTGCCGTCCACATTAAATAGAATCAATTATATATATTTAGGAAGAGAAGTAATTGCTTTATTTGCTGATTTAAGAATATATAATCATTTTATTCAGGGCTCTTTTGGGCATGCTATTTCTGTAGAAAAAGACAATAATAGAATTCTTCATTATACTTTGGTTGGAAGTGGTAATGGTGGAACTAATTGCCTACCTAGTACACAGACAACAAATTCAGCCGTAGCTACTTGCGTAACTGATTATACAGATTATTTGGCTAAATCATGTGGAAGTGATATCACAAAATATTTTGACTTAAGCATACCGGGTGAAGAACCTTGTGCATCTTGTTCAGATTATTGTAAAACAAAATGCTTTAATTCTGAGAAAACAGAATGCACTTGCGATATGACAAATGGATTATATTGGCTTAGAAGAAATAAAAGAACAAGAGTGACATATTGTGAATATTTACCTTCTGTTGATTATTCAATTTTAAAAGATAGTTCTTTTGCCGTACCAGTAAGTAAAAATTTTGAATCTACTATTGAATTCTGGATTTTTATTTATTCATATAATCCAGAAGTTTCTCAATTTACTTCTGTATCATTAGAATGGCATTTACATAACAGAATAAAAATTGAAAATAAAGGAAGTTCAATAATGGCTAATTGTTATGCTTTTTTTGATAAAAATGATGAAGGAAAATATACTGAATATATTAGTTTAGCAATTACAGGATATACTTGGTTATATATGAGGTGTGGAACTGATTATATAAGTTTTACTAAGAAATTTTTTTTAAATAGTGCTGAAGAAGAGTTATTAGTCACATCTGAAAATTATCCTGATAGAGAAAGTGTAGAAGTAACTACATTTGAAATAAAAACAACTACTCCTGCTTCATATGGATTTTTATTTTTAAGAGAAATTAAATTATGGCAGCAATATAATTTTAAATATATAAATACTCAATATATAAATTTAGTTGATGATGTTGGTCTATATGATGTGTCTATTCATAAGTCAACTGGAATATATCCTGGATTAATTACATATATAACTAGTGAATTTAATCAAGAAGATTATGAAGAAGTTATGAATTATAATTATAAATATAAATTAATAAATTTAGTTGGAAAAGATGATTTGGGTTATGTATATAGAAAAACTTATACTTTATATAGAAATGAAGATGAATTTTTGGGATATAATATTGTAGATCCTGATAATTATGGATATTATGAAGATTTTCTTATTTGTGAAGAAGGATATTATTATAATTCTGAAAGTAATGTTTGTCTTGAGGTTACTTTAACAAAATGTAGATACCCTGGAGATGTTAGTGATAATTGTATAAGTTGTCCTGATGAGACTCCATATATATATCCACCAACTGGAGATTGTGTTTTAGATTGTGGTCCTAGATTTTATCCAAGAGATGATATGTTTCAATGTCGTGATTGCCATTGGACTTGCTATACTTGTTGGAGTTATGCCATTAATAATTGTTTATCTTGTATTGATGACAGATATTTAGTGGAATCTTTGCATATGTGTGTTTTATATTGTGAAAATTATGGACTTGTTGCTTCAAAAATAACTCCAAATTTATGTGTAGATTTTGAAGCTCTTCCTAGATTAGTAAATTATCAAGAAGGTGTCCCAATTGATATAAATACTTTTGATTATTTAATAGCAGAAATTTTAGAGATAAATTCAAAAAATTATTTAACAAGGTGGAGTTTTGACCCAGTTAAGACAAGAAATGCAAACCCTGGTAGGACTTTAAAATTTGAAGATGATGAAGTACCTTTTGAGCCGAATACTGAAGATAATTTGGGAAGTTTAAATGTTACTTTAAATCATTCATTTTTCGAATTAAAAACTGATTATGTTTTTACTTTAGAAGTAATTTCTTATAATATCTTAAATACTACAAAAAGGGTTTCAAGATTTTTTGATTTCGTTTTAACAATGAATTCATATCCAGTTGATGGTAACATAAAAGTTATTCCAGAAGTGGGCCTTCATAACACGACGGTATTTTTAATAAGATGTAAAGAATGGACAGATGATACTTGTCCCTCAATAAATTTGACTTATTATTTTTATGCAATAGAAGATCTATCTGATGAAGTAATAGTTTTACAAGATTGGAGTACAAATAACGAAATTATTTTTAGTTTTGCTTTAGAAAAAGACGCTCTTCCTTCTAATGATATTACAGTATATTGTAAAATAAGAGATAATTATTTAGCTGAAACTGAAGTTTCTCAAAAAATAACATTAGTAACGGATTTAAGTATTGGATTATATAGTTTAGAGGATGCTGTAAATGATTTTGAGTATGTCTATGGAGAAAAATTTCCAGAAAATTTAACTCCGATTGAATTCTTTGATATATCAGAAGTTTTAAAATCATTAGGTATAGACGTATTTAAACCTTTAAGGCCATCTTTTTATCAAACAATTTATAAACCTTCTATTGATAAAGAAATGGTAGTAAAAACAGAGCCGGAATGTGTTACTTTTGATAAGGAATGCAATTATAGAGGCACATGTACTATTAATGTAGATATATTTTTAGTATGTAGATGTGATGATGGGTATACGGGAAAAAATTGCCATATAGATAAAAATGGAGGTTCAGCTTTACTTGAAAAATATAATGAATTCTATACTTTATTATTTAATGAAATGAAGTCTCCTTTAGATTATTATCATTTTAGAGCAATGCATAACCTATTTGATGGTGCCCAATATTTTTGTGAAGATCCAACATTTTTTAGTAGTAAATTAAAAATGTTTATTAGTAGGGCTATTGATGGTTTTCAAGCTTCAATAGATAATAATACATATGAATATATTGATTTGCTTGAATATTATTATTCTTATGAACTCTATAGATTAAATGATAAACGTGTAACAAAAATGTATAATACTGGATTATATTATAGAGATTTACCTATTAATAATGAAGATAAGCAAGAATTTGCGAATGCTTTTGACTATATTTATGACACATTAAGAGAAATTATTAATTATAAATGTAAAATGCATCTTAATACGCAAATAAGTTATTCCTACTCTTCCACGAATTTTTATATAGCTATTAAATCAGTTAATCCGACGTTTGATGAAAATGAATTTTTTGAGGAAAGAAAAGAAGATTATAGATCATTTCCAAGGTTTATGTCTTGCTTAAATTATATTGAAAACAATAGATTAGATAATCCATACTTTCAAACATTTATGATATATACAGAATATTTAAATTTCCCATATGGATATGATGAAAAAATTTATGATAATAATACCAGTCCTTTAATTGATTTAAGATTCATGGATGCAACCAATGGAAAAGACTTTGATTTAACAGGTTGCACTGGACCTTATTATATTAATATAGATATGCCTTTTACAAGTTATAAATGGTTAGATCAAATAAATAAACAAAAATCATTATATGATCCAAGAAATTATAAGGCACCTGATGACCCTATTTTTAGCGATCCTATATATATAAATAAAAGTGGATATGTCAGTGATGATACTGTTGAACAAAGAATAAAAAAATATCATAGAAAATATAATATTTCTTGCAAATATTATGACAAAGAAGAATATGCATTTCTTGAATCAGGAGTCATTTTTACTAATTTTACAAGTGATACAAATTTTATTGAATTTAATACTAGTCACTTAACAAAATTTACTTCATTTTTTGTTTTAAATAATGCAACTTTCAAAGTAAAGGGTAGATTTTTTTATGTTCCAAGAACTGAATTAATGAAATGGAAAGGAAATTATACCCATAATTTCGGATTATTTGTTTTTATTGCAATGATTTGTGTTTATGCTGTATTTAGTCTAGTATTAGGATGTTATGATAGTATTTATTTTGTCCAAGAAACACTATTAGAATCATTAAAAAAAGAAATTGTCAAGGCATTTTTACCATATAAAAATAGAAAAGAAAAAGAAAAAGATGCAGAGAAAATTATTCCGGTTGGATTAGATCCTAATCTTATTAATATGGAAAAATTGGGAGATAAAGTAAAAGAAAATAATAGATATGGTAAGAAGCAATATGAAAATGAAGATAATGTAAATTTAGATGAAACAAAAGAAAAAGAATTTGGTCTTAATATAAATAATAAAACAACAATAGGTTCATCGGAAAGATTAATGGTAGGGACAAAAATAATGCAAGACAAATCAAAGGAATTTTTAACTAGGAAACAAAAAGGAGATGAAGCCCCTAAAGATAATGCTCTGACTGCAGGTAATAGATTTGACCAAAATATAGATATGGAACTTCATAATTTTTTAAGAACTTATGTAGGCCAAGAAGAAATGTCAAAACTAAATCCTAATAGATTAAAGGAAAATTTTGAAAATAAAGAAATAGAATATCAAAGACGATTGAATGGATATGCCAATTTAGGTCTTAGTTTTTGCGAATTTTTAGGAAAAAATATTTTACAAAGAAATATTTTAATTAATCCTTTTTTTAATATAAGTATGTTTGCCCCAAGATGGAAAAAATTAGTTGTTTTTACTACTGAATTAGCAATTGAAATGCTTTTATTAGCAGTATTTTTAACTAATGATGCAAATGCAACAGATCAAAATTTAGTTTTATTACTTCAATATTCAGCATATACAACGTTAATCACTGATATTTTTATGCATTTTTTCACTATATTTTTCCAGGTTTCAAGTAAGCAAAAAAGGAGATTATTAACATTGGTATTAATGAGAGGTCAATTGATAGTTTTAAAAGAATATGAAGATATGCAATGTGTTAATACTTTGATTACTGTTATAGGCATGCTTATTAGTTTTGCTATATGGTCATTTGCTTTTTATATGAGTTTTACTTTTTATTCTGTTTGGAAAGTTCAAAATAAAGCATTTGTATATACTTTTGTAATTACTATATCTCTTGATTTTGTTATTTTGGAATTTATATATGAATTATTTTTGGCTATTATTTATATGCAAAGAAAAACATCTGCAATCCTGAGAAGAGTTGGGGAATTTCTTAATAGAATTAGAAATCATAGATGCATGTTTTAAATATAAATTATTATTATTTATTAATATAATATTTTATTTATAAATTATTTTTTTTATAAATAATTTTTTAATTTTTTAATTTTTTTTTTTTTATATTATAATTTATGGGGATTGGGGTTTGGGGATTGGGGATTGGG
>JAJJKT010003321.1:0-12784 GCA_023805755.1 Eremoplastron rostratum | reverse complement strand
CCCAATCCCCAATCCCCAATCCCCAAACCCCCAACCCCAATACCCCAACCCCAAAAAAAAAAAATTTAAATATAAATATAATAATATTTATTTATATATTTTATAAAATTAATAATATTTTAATAAAATACTAAATAAATTTAATAATTAAGAGCTTAGACATCGAAAATTCCTCAGTCTATTTAGCATGAATCCAAATTTTTTTGTGCAATTATATTTTTTTCTTCCTATATAAAAAATTGCAATAATTCCTTCAACAATTAATTCCATAATAAAAAAATTAAGCACAAAAGCAAAAGCAAAACTAATTAAAAATTCAAAATTTTGATCTCTCCAAACAGCAGTAAATCCTAATCCTACATATAATGAAATAAGCCAACAGCATATACAAATAATAACACCAGGGATTGCTTTTAATCCTTGAGAAAAAGTTATTTCTTCCCACTCTTTTAAAACAATTAATTGACCATTAAATAATACTAATTTATACAAACGATTAGCCATATCTTTAGGGAAATGAAAAGATAAAGCAATTCCATACATTACTAAATTAGAAAAAGTACTTGCTGCTAATCCATATGCAAATAAGTATCCCGTTATTATTAATCCATTTTTTAATTTTGCCTTTTCGTCAATTGTTAACAAAATAGATATAACTAAAATCATTAGGCCAATTTCAGTAATAAACATAGTTAATTTTTTCCATCTTGGTTGAAATAGGGAAACATTACATAGGGAATTAATTAAAGTTGTCCTTAATTTATAATTAGCAGAAAAAAATTGTCCTGATGTCATTTTTAAATGAGAATAATTTTCTAATCTTCTTTCTTTTTCTTCTTGGGATTTTTCAAAATCTTTAGGTAAATAATTAATAGTAAATGTAGCTCTATTAACATTTCCTAATTCTCTATCAATTTCAGATTCATAATCATCATTATCATTTTTTTTTGTTTCTTCATTATTAATCTTTTTTTTTATTTTTGTTGGTTTTTCTTTCAAAAAATTATTCATTTTTTTTCTAACTTTTGAATTTTTTAATTTTCTATTTGATGTTGCTTTTTCATTACTATTTTTTTCATCTTCATCTTCTTCACTAAATATTTCATCTTTATCTTTTTTTCCTCTATTTTTATTTATAGTTAACATTCTTTCTTTTTCAGTTATTTTTCCAGCATTAATAGTTGATAAAACTCTATCTTTTGGAAGAGTTTTGGCATTTGGACCAAATTTAATTTCAGGCTGAAAATCAACATTCATTTTAGTAGGAATTAATTTTTCAACAATACGCTTTTTATTTTTGGCATATGGGTAGAAATTTTTGACAATTTCTTCTTTTATATAATTTAAAAGGTCTTCTTGGCTGGTAAATTGTAAATCATAACAAATACAAATAATCATATAAATAAAATATAAAATTAAAAATATTAAAAATATCAAAGAACCATATGATTGATAGTAGTTAGGGAACCATTTTAAAATCCTTGGTCTTGCTAAATAGTAAAATCTTCCATTAGGATGATATGTTGCATTATTTGGTATAATAAAAGTTGTAAATTTGCATAAATGGGTAGCACCATATTCAATAAAGTTTTTATCATTTGTGAAATTTATATAATTTATTCCATCTAATTCAAACTTTTTATAATATTCATCATAATATCTAGGCGAAATATTATACCTCCTACTATATTTTGCAATTCTTTGCTCTATGGTATCATCACTAACTAACCCACTTTCTTCAATATAAACAGGGTCAGAAAAAATAGGATCATCAGGACTTTTATAAATTTTTGGATCATATAATAATTTTTGTAAATTAAACTCTTCTAAAAATATTGCATTATTAAAAGGCATATGAATTTTTATTTGATTACTATTTTCACATCCAGTAACTGAAATTTCTTTCCCTGTTGTACTATCTATGAATTTTATTTCTATTAAAGGGCTTGTATTATTATATAAATATGAGTTATTATATCCAAAAAGAAGAAATTTATATTCAATATATAGAAAATACCCTTGATAATATGGATTAGCAAATTTATCCATTTCTATATAATTTAAACAATTCATAAAATCTACATATGTTCTATATTCACTTTTTCTATCTTGGAAAAATGTTTTGTCATCAAATGAAGGATTTACAGGTACAACTGCCATATAATAATTTTCAGATGTATAAATTATACTTCTTCTAGTTACTGCATTTTGACTTGCCAAAAATTTCATAAAAGTCATAATTTCTTCTTCTATTTTAGTTACAAAAATTTCTTTATATTCTTCCATTTCTACATTTGTTAAATCAAAATTTAGTCCATCACTATTTGTTTCAACTTTTTTATCAGCTTTTAATTTTTCCATTCTATTTTTCTCATAAGAATAATAAAAATCCAAAATATCTAAATATTCCATAGTATTATTAGCTATAGAATCAGAAAATTTATTTCTAGCATAATAAAAAAAATTAGACAAATAAGTGAAAAAAAAATCTGTTTCATCAAAAAATGAAGAAGCTTTGAATAAATTATATACTCCCATGAAATAATACCAAGATATTTTTTCTTCTAACCTTGTCATTATTTCAGCAAATAATACTTCAATATCATTTTTTAGTTCTTCTTCTCCTTTTTTTTGAATATGGCAATATTTCCCTGACCATCCAGTGGTTGGGCCTTCATCGGGACACCGACACACGAAAAATTCATCTACAAAAATAATATCTCCATTATAATTACAATAATCCTCCGACTCCCTTGGGTCCTTTTTTTTAATCTCCGTACCGTCTAAAGAAGATTCATATTCAGTTTGAAGACGTTCTGAAAGAACAGTTTTATTTAAATCTATACTTAAACTTAATAAATATTGGCTTCTATGATATAATAAAACATCATATTCTTTTTTTTCGCTATCTTCCTCTAAAGGCAATTTATAATAATATAAGGCGTCTTCTAAATCATAAAGACCTCCTGATAAAGTTTTTGCAATTTTAAGAGTTTTGGAATAATTAGTTGAAGCATTCAATTCATCTCTTACTTCACAAATAATTTCAATATTATAAATATTATCAGTAACTTCAATATCAAAGAAATTTGATGATATTTCACTTTCTGAAGACCACCCTCTCAAGAGATAAGGACGGGGCTTATAAACATTATCTTCTTTTGCAAAAAAACGATATTGTAAATTTGTATTACCAATATAAGGAAATGTATCATTAGATTTTTGACACCTCATTACAAAATATGTAGTTTTATATAGACCAACAGAAGGGAATATATATAATTCTGTCATAGGTTTTGGATTTATCATTAATAGAAAATGAATTGGATATTCTACTGTTGAATCATAATATAAAGCATTATGAGCTATAACAGTTAAAACAATAGAATAGTTTGTATCAAGTTCAAAAAAGGAATTATTTACTAAAAGTTCCTTTTCATTAGTTAAATCTCCTATGAATGGAGAACCACTAGGTAAATTTATATGACGGTTATTTGCTTTAATTGTTTCTTCACGGTCAAAGCTCCATAAAACTGTATAACCTCTTGAAGTATAATTAGTTACTTTACCCACTATTCTTCTAAAAGTATTTAAATCTATATATTCTCTTATATCATAATTTATAATAGATGCATTAGCAAAGAATTCTGTACATAAATTATTAGTTATATTAGATGCAGTTAAATTATAAAGTTCACATTTTTGTACACATCTTTTTTCTGCTATAACTAAATACCTATCTCCTATACATTCTGTACAATTAAATTCAAACATCCAATCGCACTTATAGCAAGTGGCTTCACATGGCCTGCATTGATTCATATCATCTCTCTCATAATATCCCGTAGGGCACTCAGTTTTACACAATCCATCAACAGGGTGGATATAAATTGAATCTTCAGGACATCTTATGCATGTGTCTTTTACATCACCAGGTTGATAACATTTTGTATATGAAGGTTTTTCACAATAGTTGAATAAAGAATTATAGACATATCCCTCTTCACATAAAACTAATTTTTTATAATAATCTGCATTAGTTGGATCTACTAAGTTATATCCAATATAATTATCACTTCTTTCTAATATTGCTTCTCTCGGATATTCATCATCATTTTCAGGGATTACTAAATTTGTTATATGATATTTACCTTCTATAGCATCTTCATATAATTCTATATTATATTCACTTCTAATTAAAGTTATTAAGCCTGGATATGCCCCTATACTTCTTCTTAAATCTTTATCATAAGTTTGAACTGATATTAATGCATCTAAATTTATATAAGAAGTATCAATATAATTTACATTATATTGTTGCCATAATTTTAATTCTCTTATAAATAGAAATCCATATGAAGCGGGACTTAATGGATGATTATATATTAATAATTTAGAAGGACTTTCGCTTCTTTCATATGGTAATAATTCATCTTTTACAGAGATAGTTTTTTCATAAGTATTAAAAAAATGTTTATATGTTGGCTGATTAATAGTTGATCCACACCTTATTGAAGTCCAACTAAAGGCGGTTACACTAATAGTTTGAACTAATTCTGTATATTTTGTTGAATCACTTGAATCCCATAAAGCATAACATCTTGCTGATAATGAATTTTTTTCATTAATTATTTGAACTCTATTATGTTTATCCCAAACTAAATTTATTTCTTTAAAATTAACATTTGTTGTATTATAACTATAAATAAAAAACCAAAATTCAATAGTTGATTCATTTGTTGAACTTGACGGCACTTTCAATTCAACATCACTTAATAAAGAATAATCAATATATTCTGGATGGTCACAATAAGTTTTAGAAGTAGCCTTATTTTTCCTTAACCAATACACTGTCTCTGTCATATTACAAGAACATTCACTATTTTTTGAATTAAAACATTTTGTTTTGCAATAATCATCGCAGTCTGAGTAAAATATGTCATTAGGTAATTCAATGTCAAAATATTGTTTATCATTAAGTGGCCAAAGAGTACTATTCTCATAAATATTATAATCTCCTACACAACATGGTTTCATAGTTGGATCAGTAAAATCACTATCATCATCAACTATGCATGATGTAGTGCTATCATCATAGCATTGCAAATTATATTTAATCAAAATGCCTTCATCTCTGGTGAATGGAGAAATATAAGTTCCGAAATTTCCTTGTATAAAAGTACTATATACTCTAAAATTTGAAAAATAAGCAATAATTTCATTTCCAAGAGAAAATTTTGCTAGATGAATTCCATCCTTTGCAATTGAGTATCCACTTGTAAAAGGTATATCTATTTTATTTACATTTAAAGTAATCATATGGGGATGAATATAAGTATCTTTTGATCTAAGGTTTGCTATGCAAATCGGAGTCCATTTACCTATATAATCGTGAAAATTAGTATCTCTAAAAGCCTCGATTTCCGACCCGCCAATATAAAATATTAAATAACTAGTAGCTATATCATAAACTATATAAGTATCATCTTTAAATTGAAATATCATTGGTTGAGCTGATATAGAAGAATCAACAATTCCTATAAATTTAATATAAATACAAATAGTATATGCCTCTGGATTTAAATTAGGATCTAGTATTGCATCTATATTTAATGAGACAGGTGTGACTGAAGGTACTTTTAAATAATATCCTGTCACTTTTATACAATCATCTTTAACTAAAATTTCTCTATCTGCAGGGTTTATAATTGGGTCACATTCATGTTTTAAAGTCCATATTAAATTAGTTTCATAATTATAGTCAATAACATCATCATCTGTTTGAAAATTATTAGAATAAATATGGGTTACTTTTATATCATCCGTCCCTGAAATTATTTCTTTAATAATATTTTTATCCATAGTTCCAATAGTCAAAGGATAAAATAAAACCAAACTTTTAGGATATTCACTATAAAGACCATTATTAAAATCTTGTACAGTGAAAATGGAAGAAGATCTTATATCCCATACTCTAATATTTCTATAATATGCTGAACCCCACATAATATTAGATGAGCCTGGTATGCAATCTCCGGCTTCTTTTCTAGAACAAAAACTAATATATTGCAATCTCATTGATATACTTGGAGATATTGATGAAATTGGTAATATTTCTTTTTCAAAATTAGTATGAACATAAACATTTTGGCCTGTTGTAGCTATTGATGTTTCAATTACTATTTTATTCCAATTATCTCGATCTATTCCAGATAATTTAATTTTATAAGCACTATTAATGATTTGATAATAAAAAGCATCTTCATCAGTTTCTAAATATATAGAATGAGGAGTTGAATATAAATAGTATTCTTTAGAACTTTTTCCTGGTTCTGCACAATATTTATTTATTAGTGTATTATCAAGTTTCATCCAAAATTCATAAAAATATCCTGAACTTATTTGGCTTAAAGTCGATGTACTAATTGTCTTATAAAAATTAGGAGAATTATAGCATTTACTAAAGAATAAAGCACTAATATCATTTTTATCCTTTGGTATACATTTATATCCAATTCTGAGATAATCACCTTTACATTGCATATTAGTTACTTTTGGAGTACATTGAGGAGGAGTGGCTTCATTTTTAGATTCCGCTGGGCAAAAAGAATTGCATATCCCTAAATTTCCTGCAGTTCCTGGAGTAGTATATTCAAAAGAATTATGAGTAACTGAACATTCATCAACACATAAAACCTTTTCTGTATCTTTATCAAAAGTAAATGCATATCCTGATTCACATATTAATGGCATATTCTCTTCCATACAATATACTGCTTTGATTGTACTTAAGGTACAATCTTTCATATCAACGCAAATCCTATTTATTTTATCATATTTTTTAAAATTTATTTGACTTAAATCGCATAAAGGCTGAAATCTAAAATTGGCACTTAATTCGAATGTACATCCTACTTCTTTTACTGATAATTTCATAGATGTATCAACTCTTTGATAAATAGTTGAACCGTATAGCCTTTCATAATAGCAATAATCTAACTTTTTCGTTTCTAAATCAAATTGAGCAAAATTTACAGCAAATAATAATGCAGGTAATTGATTATCGGAAAGCATTCTCATATTCATATATCTAAATCTAAGTGAATACCAAAAAGGTATATAATTTCTAAACAATAAAACTTCTCTTAAATATATTTTTCTTTCTTTATCAATATTAGTTATAGATAAAGAAGATTTATACATAACTTTATTATTTAAATCACTTAAATAAAATCTCATTGGATAACTTGTTTTTTCTTCTTTTTGAAATAAATCTTCTGCAATTATCTCCTCTTCTTCATAAGCATCATCTGATTGTAAATAAAAATTTCTATTATAATATGATACTGAACACATAACATAAAACCATCTCCCATTTTCAGCTCCATGGGTCAATAAAGGTATACTTTTTTTATTTAAAGAATTCTCAAATTTTTCTTCAAAATTTGAATCATTATCTACACAATCACTATAATATCCTTGGGGAAAACAAAAACCTGTAAGAGCTGTAGTTGTTTTTAGAAGTGTAACTTGTAAGTGTCTTGACCAATTTATATGTAATCCTTTATTTTTATATCTAATAGTATCTTCAAAAAATACCCAAAATGCCATTGCATAGTTTCCACTATATGATGAGGGTAATTCTTTAAAAGTAAAATCTTTCATTTTTGATAAATCTATAAATTGTAAACATGTTTTTAAGGTTATATCATAATAAAATCCATCCTCACTACACATCTTCAATATATTATAATAACTCTCTTCTATAACATTCATACCATAAAGACTAAAATAATCATTAGCCTGATGTTCAATATTATTATTTACTTCATAAATTACATCAAAATTTTTTGAATTAACAATATCATATACTTTTTGATTTTTTAATCTATAATTATCCAAATATCCTTTATAAACAGGTTCCCAACTATGTAATAAATGTTGGAATTTAGAAGGTGTTTCAATAAAAACTCTACTTAAAAATTCAGCATTAAAATAAGCGTCTTTCCATAATCTTATTTGTCTAAAAAATAAAATCCCCCATTCTAAATAATCTTTTGAATCATCTTTTATTTTCAAATATGTGGAACTTTTAGTAATTTCCCCTGTAACACCTTCTTCTTCTAAAAGAACTAATTCGTCTGATTCAGTATTATAATTAAGATACATTGTTTTAGTTTGATCGTAATCAACTGCACAAGATAAAAAAACCCATTGTTTTAATTTTATATTTGGAGCATCAGCACTCCCTGTACTTGCAATTTTTCCAGTGAGGTCAGTACATTTGAAAATATATTCATCTTCTTGACCTGTACCACTTGGATTACGTTTTAAATTTATTGAAACATGTCCTTCCCACTCAAATGTTATTCCTTCAAATCTTTGTTTTATATAAGGATAAGCAAACATCCAAAATTGAAGGGTACATTTTTTTTCATTTTTTGCAGAACTTAAACCCGAAATGTCAATATCTTGCGTTTTTGCGAAATTAATATAATCCAATGGCCGGCATAAATTTTTGTTTGTATTATTAAATATCATCTGGGAATTGTAATTTTTAGCAAAACAGTTGCATCCTTCCCATCCCTTTCCTGAGCAAAAATTCAAGCAGGAATCTTCTGTTTGTAAAGTATCTTTATATAAGGAACATGAATCCAAAAATAAACCAATATCTGGTTTTTCATCAGGAAAACATTTATAACTTTTTGAATTATAGGTAAAAATCCTGGATGAACATACTAATTGTATATTAGGTGTTGGTATATTAAAAGGCTCCATATTATAAGGCTGATTTGAATCTTCATAAGCTATGGATTGAATTATATAATCAGAATAAAATTTAATTCCACCAAATAGCCCAAAATAACCTTGGTCTATAGTTATTTTATTAAATATTGGATCCTCTCCGATTTTTTCAGTATTAGCTTGAATAGATTCTGTATTAATTTCAAATTTAATCATTCTAGGGAAAAATTCATCAGAACCCTTTAACATTTTTTTGTGATAAGCAATAGATATAAATGTCCATTTACCTATATTATCTCTAAATTCTTTTTGTATTCCTATTAAATTGTCTGAAGCTTTATTACCTAATAAAGAAAGCCCATATTGATCATTAACATCAGAAGAATAGGATAATTGAATATATGGTAAACTTCCATATGTTATTACTGTTTGCTTAACATCTCTAAATCCAATCGGTTTTGTCCAAAAGCATATTGTAACTGCATAATTATCAGAATATGATAATTCTATATCAATAATACTACCATCACTTTCAGCCTTAGCTGGGTTTCTGAAAAAATAATTATTTTTTTCAGGTAAACATCTTCTTCCAGATAGATAATAACCATCAATACATTCATAACAAAAAGTTCTTTCCCAACATCTTTTACATCCTATATCACAATCATCTATAAAAGCTGGATCTGAAGCATGTTTACAATATTTTTTATCTTGTCCACTACTTTCAATTATATCAAATTTCCAACAATAATTATATTTTTTTAGAAAATATATTCCCCCTGTCTTCAATTCAAAAATTTTATTACTATATTTTTTATCTACTACTTTGTTATTAGATATATATTCATTAGATAAAGGAAAAAAATATAATATAGAATTTATACGATCTGGAAAATCTTTGTATAAATTATCATATTGAATTATTTGAGAATAACTGGCCATATCCCCGTCCCATATTCTTAAATCTCTATAAAATCCAGTTGTCCAATGAATATTTTCATTTTGTAAATCTTGACATTTATTTTCACAAAAAGTAATCGATTGTAATGTGGTGGTTCCACTACTTTTTGCCAAATCAAAGCTAAAAGGGTAATCAAATGCATGATTAACAAAAACTGTTTTCAAATAGTCTTGAGAATCTTCATAGTATTTGCCATAAATAATAAAATTATTCCATTCGTTTGAGTTGTAAATAGATGTTATTTTTATAATTTTATATGCATCATATATATATGGAACTAACCTATCAGTTAAAGAAAAATACATATCTATAACATTTGAATGAAAAAAATAATTTTTACTATATGTAGGATAAGTAAATTGTGGTACCCTTGCATTAGCCCGGAGGAAATAATCAGGATAAAACCAAAATTCTATTAAATATGAGTTCAAAGGCCCACCATTTGCTTTTTTTAAATTATCTAATTTCATTGTTTGAGAATTATAAAATCCACTATATTGCAAATAATAATTATGTATATAATTTTTTTCAACACATCTATAGAATAAATTATATGCATTTGTTTGGCAAAATTCACCATTATAATTAAAATCAGAATCCTGAGAAAGTTCTTGTTTACATTTTAAATTTCCGGTACATGGATAATCACAATATCCTGTTGTTTGTCTATTGGTTCCTTTCTTTGAAACACCTGGATAAGCTAAATATCCTGGACATTGATTTAATACACAAGTTTTATCACTATTATAAAAATAATTATTTTCACAATTCAAAAATTTATTGTCATCATAAACATATAATGAATTTCCTGAACTAGTTAAATCTTTATCAACATTAGTATCAACAAATGCACCACCATCAATATTTTTTAAATTAATATATTTATAAGTTTTATTAGGATCATTCAATAATAATCTATAAAAATTCAATGCAGGATTAAAATCTAAAGTTTCAGAATGACTTATTTCTAAAGTAATAGAATCTTCTTTTATATTATTATCCTCTTCATTATCATATTGATATCCCTTTACTTTATATGTTTCATCAATTATTAATTCATCAAATGGAATTTGATATAATATTTCCTTATAATCTTTTTTATCTTTAAAATCGAAATACATATATTGCAAATCGACATGAATATATTCTTTAAAAAATACTAAATGTCTTGCATAAATTTTCGCCTTAGAATTACCAAAATTTTTTAAATTTAATATCAAATATTCTCCTTCATTAATAATATGATTAAAATGAATATCATTTTTTAATTGTTCTTCAGTTAATTTTGAACCTGGATATAATCTTTCTCTTTCTAAAATTTTTTCTTTGTGAAAGGGAACGCCATTAACTACAGATTTTAAATAAAATTTTTCATGGTCAAAAGACATCCCACAAGATATATGAAACCATTTTCCATTCATTGTTTCTACATCCATTTTATTAAATTGGTCTTCACTTGGAATAGTAATAGAAGCAACATATTCAGAATTTTTATCATAATAACTGCTTTCTAAAGTGGTATCAGAAGTAATTTTTCTATATAAATCTTCATAAGTATGGCAATATGCCGTAAGAATATTATCCCCTGGAACAACAGAAATAACCATCCTATTTACTAATACAATATGATATATATCATTTGTTAAACTTCGAGAATTTGATAAATCGGCAAAAAAAAGCCATAGACCTATTGTTACCCGGTCGTTAAATTCATCTCCATAAGGCATAATTTGAACAGAAATATCTTTAAATTGACTTATATCTATATAGTTTATAGGGCATTTTCCACCTACTGGTTGTGAATTTATTGTTAATACATTACATTTTTCACATGAACTTATTGCAACAGAACTAGATTCATCAAAGAGACATTTGATACAAGAAAAATGGCAAGGATTGCAATGGTTAATAACACAAGTATGCCCACGAAAACAATCTTTTGAATTTTGACAATTTTCTTCACCTTTTAAACCTAATTTACTTCTATCTAATAATTTATTTGATTTAATACCTGTTTTAGTAATTTTATCTTCTACAGTTATTCTAAAATTTGATACTGCTATTTCTGATAAACTAGAATCTTTATTAAAGATAAAAATTAAATCTTCATTCCCTGATAATTTTATTTTTGTATTTATTATTGCATCAGTGCATTTAAAAGCCATTGTTACTTCTTGATTTAATATATTTTCTATTTCAGTACTTATATCTATTTGAATTGTTTTTAATAAATTTGCTTCTAAATTTACATTACATATTTGTTTACTTTCTGTATTTGATATTTTAATATCCAAAGTGAATTTTGTATTAGAAGATGATATAACTGGAATAATATAAGTTATTTTTAAATTCATATCATGAATAACTTTTAATTTAGAAGAGCATTCAAAATTTTTTCCTTTTAAAACATTTCTAAAAAGTTCTAATTCTTCAAAATAATTGTTTTTTTTATTTATTGTTTTATCAATATCTTTTATTACAACATTCTCAAAAGTTGTTGTATCTGAAGTAGAGTATGAAGAAGAACCTGTGCATACAACAGGCTCATAATTACTTCTGATTTGGAAAATTATAGCGGATATTGCGAACTTATAGATTTATATGAAAAGTATAAAAATAATGAAGATACTCTATATTATGGGGAAAAATTAATTTCAAAGAAAATATATATTCAAGAAGGATATATGATGGCCACAATTGAAATAGAATCTAATCAAATCTTAGATTTAAATCTGAAAAAAGCTAAAATTTTTGTTATTAATACATTAAATGAAATTAATTTTGATATATTTTATAATCCCATTGATACATATATTAATTTAAATGATGATTCAAGTGAATTAAAAGAAGAGGAAAAGACTTCAAATAATATATTAATAATTATAATTACTGCTTTATTTCTATTTTGCTTAATTTTTATTGTATTTAGAAATTGCCAAAACAAAAGCTCAAATTTTATTAATTTTGACAGAAAAAATATGAAACTTAATGATGGAGTTATTAATGAGTCAAATAAATTATTTATTTAAAAGTTTTGAATTAATAAATTTATTCTTATTTAATTTTTCTTGGTTTATT
>JAJJKT010003320.1:0-12829 GCA_023805755.1 Eremoplastron rostratum | reverse complement strand
TCCCCAATCCCCAATGAAAAATTTAAATTTTCATTTTCTTTAAAAAATTTTTGACAAAAACGATTTTAGATTTTTACTCATATAATTTAATGATTTAATTCCAAAAATATAATTATTTAAAATAGTAAATATTGTGAATATTTAAATTTTAAATTTTTTCCTTTTTTTTGTATTTTTCACTTCTTTATTTTCTTCTTCAATGTCCAAATTATAAATATCTTCTTCATCTTTCTCTTTAATTATTTGATATAATTCATAGCTTTGATCTACAGTTAAATCTAATTCATTTAATAATTCATTTATAATTTCTCTTAAGTTGGAAATTTTTCCTATTTTTTCATTCCATAAGTCTGGCCTATCTAATTTAGATGCTAAAGGGGATTTAGTGCTAGAATCTCCAATTTTTTGTTTTTTCCCGACCAAATATCGCGATATAAATCTCCTTAATGCCGCTCCAAATTCTTTAATTGTAAAATCATCATTAATTTTAATATTTATCAGTTTATTTTTAATTTTTTCTTTTTTTTCTTCATCGATTCGGCTTTTATATTCGTTCTCAAGAGTGCTACATAAATCTTCAAAGCATAAATGTTCAAATAAGAAAAATACATTCATAATAATGTCATTTTTAAAATCTTTTGCAAATTCACAGAAAAAATTAAGACAGTCATGGTGTATTCTTACATATGAGGGCCTTGTTATAATTATGTCCGAGGTTTTATCATCATCTTTAAAATTATTATTGGTTAAATAAAAAATAAGTAATTGCATAGAGCCAAAAAATGGTTTAAAATCATAAAATTTATTAGAAAATCTTTTAGTTTTAATAAAGTTTAATATTATTTCTTTTTCTTTTTGTTCTAAATCTCTTTGTTTATATTTAGAATAAAATTTATTCATTATTTCAGATTTATTACCACTGAATCCTTCTCCCCAATAAGTGACGAAATTTAATTTATCTTCATTTTCAAAAAGACATTTCCCTGAAAGAATAACTTTTGCAAGTTCTTCTTCAATTAAAGGAATATTATATACAAAAGAATTATAATTTAAATAATTTATTTTTCCACTTTCATCAAAAATGTTTCTTCTAGAAAATGAATTTACTAAATTGTTAAAATTTTCTAAATATGAGCCACTAAAATCTTCATTGATATCAATTCTCACAATTTGATTTCGATTGGCATCTTGTATTTGAATCTTTTTATTCATATTTTCAATATAATAGGATAAATACTTATTGTTAGCACCAGCTTTTATTATATGATTTAGAAACTCATTTTGCAATTTAATAAAATATTCATAAGCCGATGCTATACACATTCCGAATGAAGGCTCATTATTATCAATTAAGAAATATGCTAAGCAATCCTGATTTGATAAAGTTTTTATATTCTTAATTTCATTATTTTTATATGTTTTTAATTTATCTTTTATTTCATTCCAAATTTTTATATATTCATTTGTTTTATCAATAAATCCTACATTTTCTTGGAATAAATCTTCTTCATTACTTAGAGGAGTTTTCTTAGCTTGTTCTCTTGATATATTAAAAGAATAATAATCTATCATAAAATTAACGAAATTATTCACTTTTGGAAGATAACGCAAATATTTAATATCTGAATTTTTTTTATTTTCAGTTAAATATTTATATAATAAAGGATATTCATCTTTATAATTTTCTTCTGGTCCTAATTCGTTATATAAGTCATCTATTGTTCTATATTTAGTATAGATGAAATATTTGAAAAACGGATAATCCTTATCAGGATAATATTCTTCGGAAGGAGGCAATAATTCAGTTATAATTTCTCTTATACTATCTTTATTCATTTCAGTCAATTTTTCATTTTCAGCATAATACCTTTTACAATATTCTGGGTATTCTTTGATGCATATATCTATTAGAGTATCAACTTGTTTTTCAAATTTATTTAAATCTCCTTCTTTTTTAATTATTTTGCAGCTTTTAATTAATTCGGATAGTCTTTTAAAAATTAAATTAATAAATATTTGTATTAATGTTATATTTATTTTTCTCAAAGCTTTATCTAACATATTCCAATTAATATATATAATTTCTATAAAGTTTATTCCCATAGAAGAATGCATTTTTTTTAGTTCCTCATTTCCATTATTATTTATGCAATTTGAAAAAAAGAAATGACTATATAAAATGAAATTTAATAATCTAAATCCAATTTCACTTAAATTCCTTACCTTTTTATGAACTAATGAAAATATTTCTTTAGTTATTACTTTATATCCAATTGTATTTTCTTTAGATTTTATTATATCATAGTTTCCGGGGATAAAGGAATTTTTTAATGAAACTGTACATTCATTAGTTAAGAAAGAAGAATATAAAAATGTTTTATCTTTTTCACTAGATTGGACACAAAAACGAAATCCATATAAAAGACATTCAAAAGGATCTGCCTCAAGTATTTTATCATTAGTAAAATCATTTAATTCTGGTTGTATTATTTCTTTATATTTTCTAGGGTTAAAAAATAAAGAAAGGAGGCTTTTCAAATTATTGGAGCATTTATAATTATTTACTATTGATTCATAAGAATCTGAAAATTTCAAATAAGATTCATCTTTAAAATATTCTTTAGTCTCATAGTTTGAAAATATATTATTAATTGAAGAAATTAAAAATAAATCTATTCCATATTTATTTACTAAATCTAATAAATCTTTATTTGCATTTTTAAAATTATTGTTTTTATGTTTATTCAATTGCATATTTATTTCATTCAAATCTTCTAAATTTTTAAATTCAGAAGGTAATAAATTTATTGTTAAATAATTTTCATATTTATCTTCTAGCATTTCATAAAAATCAATTGAATCAGAATTAAATGAATGATGAATTAATTTGTCCCAACTTCTATTCATTAAATTGAAATAAGCTTTAAATAAATAAATTTTTATTACTCTTCTTAGTTTACTTTGAGCATTACCTCCCTTAATTATTTGTATTATTTCTTTGGATTCTTTAAATTCTTGCCTTTTATATAAAAGGAAATAAACGAGTTTATTTATATAAATTTTTATATATGATATTGCAAATAATTTGCATATATTCTCATTTTTAATATTATTTTTTTCATATATTTCATCGAGTTTCTTAAGGCATTCATTAAATATTTTTAAGGATAGATCATAAATAATGAAAGTCTTTTTTTCTTCCTCATTTTTACATTTATTAATTCTTTGAAAATACTCTTTAATGTCGTTCTGTCTACATTTTGTTAGTATTCCATCAAAATATGATAATATTTTATATTCAAATATATTAATAATTGCTTCTTCTAAACTTTCTTTTTTGCAATTATTTAAAATATCCATTAGTTCATTATTTTCTTCTTGTAAATCTGTTAAAGCATCATTCATTTCTTTTGGAGTTTGGCCTATAACTATAATAAATTTTAATATTTGATTATTACTAATTATAAATTCATCTTTAGATATTATTTTTTCAATTAATTTATTTCTAAATTGTTTAGAAATTATTTTAATATATTGATTTTGAAATATATTTGACATAATTTCAACAAATGCCTTATCTTTTCCAATTAATCCTTCTAAAAAATTATAAAATTGTTCAAAATTATTATTTAATTCTTCTTCTTGTTTTGAATTAATTAGAATTGTTTCATTATAAAAATAATTTATTAATTTGGATATATTTTCTTCTTTATCTATTTTATTATTTTTAAAGCAATCAATTAATAATAAAATTTCCTCCAGCGAATAAATTTCTTTTGGGAACAAATTTAGATTTATAGATATTTTCAAAAGTTTTTGAGATATTTCTTTAATTATTTTTATAAACTGCGAAAATTTATTAACATCTTTTTGTAAATTAATATATAGTTTTTCATTGGATGTTAAAACTCTTAATATTGATTCAATTCCATAGAAGAAAGGTTTATTAACTAAAAGCATATAAGGCAAAAACCTTTCAGATTCTTCGGGCTTTACTTTATCATTTCCAATAATATCATCAATTTGTTCATATAAATTATTTATATGTTTACTTAATGTAAAGAAAGTTTCTAAAATTATTATTATTTCTTTATAATAATATTCCAACCAATTAATAGTTCCTGAAGCATTTCTCATTGAATCTTCATCTTTTAAACCAATCATTTCATTTCTTACTTTAATAATTCTTCTTAACATTTTTTTGATTTTATTAATTTCTATGATGTTTTTAGTTATATTTTTTTCAATAAATAGTGTATAATAATCCTCTATTAATAAATCAAAAAATTCATTTTTCTTTATTTCATCTTTTTCAATAATTTTTGATACAACTATATTTTTTTCAAATTCAATCAAAGTTGATTCATTAATTTTTTTCAAACCACCTAAAAATTTTTCTTTTTCTCTTTCTATTTCATTTTCTTCTAAATCAGTTCTTCTTAATAATGATTCATTTTTAAGATAGTTACTTATATTTGCATTTCTAAATTTGTTAATAACTAAATTAATAATTGGTTTAATTCCAGGTAATTTTAATCCTAAAATTATATTTAAATTATTCATTCCAGGTTGTTCTATAATATTTTTCTCATTTATATTTTCTTTATTAATTTCTATATATATTAAATTTTCTAAATAAACTTCTCTTGTTCTTTTAAGCATTGATTTAACAACATCATTTAATTCTCCTTCTTCATCTTCTTCTTTCTTTTCATTTTTATCATTATCATTATTTCTATTCATTTCTTCTTCTTCATCTTCATCCACAATTTTATTCATAATTTTTTTTTTCTTTTCTTCTTTTATTATTTGTTTAGATTCATCTACTGTTAATAAAGAAGAAAAGAATTGGTCTTGTTCTGCCTTAAAATAGAAAAGGTCCAAATGTTTTACATATAATTCATATAAATGTCTCTGAATAACACTAAGAATATCTATATCATCTTGATGGACCGAATTTGCTAATTTAAATGTTTTAAAAATTATATGTTCCTCTTTTTCCATATGGCTTAATATGCATTTATTAATATTATCTCTTAATTCCTTATCATTTTCTATATATTTTATTAATTTATTAATATAAGTATCTTGATTTAGTTTCCCTATGGAAGAAGGAATATTATATTTCATATATTTTAATGCAGTATATATATTATCCATTAGAATATTATCAAAATCAAGGAATTTTGTAAAGAGTTCAGTTCCATTTAAGTTAATTAAATTATCTAATATTAATCCATCATCTCCGTTTAAATTATCAATAAATATTTGATAATATCCAGTCAGAAATGATAGAGTCTCTTTTAATTCTTTTTTATTGAATTCTTCTTGTTCTTTTTTTGTTTTATTTTCATTCTCTAACTCAGAATTAAATATACGTTGTAAATGAACAATAAATATAAAAGCTTTTTTGGGAATTTCTCCTTTTTTGTCAGAAATAAAATCTCTTTCTTTATTTTCAATGAAAAACTTTATATAATTTAAGAAATTTCCTTCATTAGATGCGAATTTTATCAAGCATAATTTATATTTATTCATTCCAAAGAAATCATCAATTTGTTTTTCAAATTCATTTTCTGATTTAAAAGAACTAATTTGCAATAAGCAAATATTCTCTTTAGTTATATTTCCTAACATTTTATTATCTATATCATCAATCTTATTTATAACATCTAAAATATTACTAAATGTATATACAACATTTTTTTTACTATCCATTTTTTCTATAAATCTTCTCAAATTTCGATGCTCTCCTCTATTATAATAATCTAAAATTTTCTTAGAGACATCTTGATTATTATTTTGAAATCCATTAAGTTTCATACATAATAATATATCTTGAGGCAAAATTAAACTGAAATGTTTAAGGACTTCATCTATTAAATCTTGTTTTTTTATTCCATTAATAATAGAATGATATATAATGCTTTGAATCTCTTGTTCATGAAAATTGATAAATATTTTTTTCAAATCATAATTAATTCCTATATAAATATTTGTATTATAAGAAATTAATTGATTTAAAGTATTTTCTATTTTTTTTGATTCTATTATTAAATCACTTTTAAGTAAATATTCAAATGAAACAATATGCTTTTCAAATCTATTTAAAAATGGTGGTTCTTCATTTTTTACTTGGTCTTCATCAACACTTACAATACATCTAAAATTTTCATTAACCAAAGAAAATGTATTAGTTGAAGAACCTATTGCTAATCTTGCATATTTTTTTTTACCCATTTCCTGGAAGGTTTGATTAAATAAATCATATAAATGTGGATATACAGATTCAAGATTTTTCAAAATTAAAACTTTTCCTTGCTCCATATGAAGCTGAATTTTATTTAATATTTTTAATGAATATTCTTCACTTTGTAAATCGTTTTGGAATTGTGAACCAATATAAAAATTAAATTCTTTGTTTAATGTGGATAATATTGATGATAGTAAAAATGTACTAATTGAGGATTTGGAAATTACCATTAAATATCTACTTTTTACATCTTTAATATTTTCTTCTATTCTTGATAATACTTCATAACCTTTTCTAATAGGAATATTTTGATATTCTTTAATATTTTGAGTAATAAATGTTTTAACTAATTCCAATGAAGTTGTTTTTTTTGAATCTTCAAATTGCAATCCTCCAAAATTTCTTTCAACACTTTCTAAAGTTATAGATTGTAATTTATTTATATCAATTTGTTTTATATCTGTTTCAATTAATTTATTGGCTGCAATTTTAACCAAATGATAAAAATCTCTATTTCCATGAAATTCATCTTTTCCATCTGAGTCATGATGAGTTTTTAAATAATCTTTATATACATAATATATTTTACCAAAATATTCATAAAAATTCATATAAACTTCAGCCAAATGATTATCATATGATTGTCCTATTGTTAAAGCAGTTTCTTTTGTATCTTTTTCCGTCGGTTCAGGAATAGATAAAAATATTCCTCTATTCATTTTTGAGGCATCTAAAGTCCAATTTGAGATACCAACAAATGCTACTTTATTATCTCCTTCATTTAAATCATATTCTAATTCAGAATGTATTACTTTTAAAGGATTATTAGGAGAATGCTCAGCAAGTCCCATTTCATCGAAGAAAATTAATGATATATTATTTTTTTTATCTTCTGGTTTTAATTTTTTATATCTATTTCTTGCCAAATTAAAAACATTTTTAACTCCTTCAGAAGTACTGCCCATTGAACCTTGGTAAGAGTTTAGAATAATTTTTGGTAAACTTTTAAATAATATTGTTTTTGAAGAGCTTCCTTTCATTGCTTTGTTTATTAATTGAACACTTAAAGATTTACTACAACCCGGCTTACCAACAATAAATATTGGAACTTTATTATTAATTGCTACAAATAATGAAAATATATTATCTAAAAGGGCTCTATTTTTTGCTATACCTTTCTCAAGTTCAATATTATTTACCACATATAACTCTTCTTTTTGAGGTATATCAAGGAAATCTTTTTCTTTAAATCTTACATCTAAATTATTAAATATTTGATTTAATAATTTTCTTAATTCATCTCTTGAATGAATATTTATTAAACGTAAATAATAACATACAAAAATAGATAAAATAACTGAATATACTTGTAAAGTAAAATCATCTAAATTTTGATAAAATTTATCTTCACCTTCAAACTGTTTATTTTCTAGTTGTTCATATTTTATATTTTTTTTTCTATCTAAATAATAAAAGAAAAATTCATAAAAAATATTAAATCTTCTTATTTCTCTTAAGGAAACTGAAGAAATATCATTATTTTCTCTTATATAATTTTGGGAACAAACAATCATTTCTTTTGCAAATTTATGAACTTTTTTTATTTCTTCTTCAGTTATTTTGTCTTTTCTTTCATTATATATTTTATAAATTGACTCAGAAATAATGCTTTCAATATATCTTTTTTCATCTTCTGGTAATAGACTGCCAAAATCAAAAACAAAATTAAGCAATGAATGAGGCAAAGGATTAACAGTATAAACTAATGAATTGTTTTTTAATAATTCCTGATTTTTTTTAATTTTTTCCTTTTCTTTTTCATTTAATTTACTTAATTCTTTATTTGCATGTTTAATATCCAAGCCAGCATTTCCCATAGTATTCTTTTTTCCTTGTCTATAAGGATTACATGCTGCTATAAAAATAATATTTTTTGGTAATTTTTTTCCTTGACAAGTATGCTTACACATTAGTTCACTAATTAAACCCATTGATTTACAAGTATTTATTTCGTCTAAAAAAACCCAAATTTTTTTTGGATAATAATCCATTCCCTTTTTTCTTGCTTCTTCCTTTTCTATCTCTTCAATAACTTCCAAATTTTCTGCTTCATTTATTACATCTTTGTTAAGAAATTCAATTATATCTTGATCATTAATACCAGCATGAATATTTAATATTTTCATTTTATCAGTTGAGCCATTATTTATTAATTCTGATAATTTTCTTATTAATGATGTTTTTCCACATCCTGTCTCTCCCATCATTATTACTGGAATATTCGCTCTTATTCTTAATAAAATAAGAGCCATCTTAACAAAATTATCAGCAGTGAAAACATAGGAGCCAGCTATTTCTTTTAATGTTTTTTCTTTAACTTCCATCTTTACTTCTTTTCCTTTTTCTTTTGATTTAAGTCTTTCTTTTTCCCTTTCTCTTTCTCTAATTCTTCGTTCTTCTTCATTTACTGGATTTTTTACATCCAAAATATCTTTTAATTCTGAAAGAAATTGTTCAGGTTTAAAATCTATATAATTAGGTATTTTATAATCTTCTTGGCTAATTTTTATATTTATTCTACTAAGCTCTTCTTTTGCTCTTTTAATTTGATAATTTTTTAAAGTAATTAATTTTTCATATTCTTCCTCATTTTTTAGTTTATTTGTTATAAAGCTGAATCCTTGTCCATCTCCTTCATGGAAAAATAATAAGAATGGATTAATTGCCTTAAAAGAAACTATTTCATGTTGTGGATTAGAAAGAATTTCCATTGCTTTATCTATATATTCCTTTTCTTTATATTCTCCAAATCTTAATTTATGCAAGGTTTGCTGACTTTCTAATATTGAATTATAAGCTCCTTTTGTAAAATATTTAGTAATTTCAATACAACTGTTAATAAGAAAAGTTCTTTCTCCTTCTTCAATATTATATTCAGTGAGAATATTAGCACTAAGATGATAATTTTTATTAAATTTAATAAATTGAGTAGCTAAAACGTCAATAAATGATATAATTTGATAATAATTTGGCTGTGGTATATCCTTTTTAATTGTGTTAAATATTAAATCTTGACATTCTTTTTGAGTTAAAGGCTTAGCTATAATAGTTGTTTCTTTATAATCATCTGTAAGAAAGATTTCAGGTGAAACACCTTGGAAATATAAATCATTTGAATCAATTTTATCCTCTTTTAACTGCTTTAAAAAATTGGCCACAATTTGAATATTAGAATCTATTTTATTTGGGACAATTAATGGAGCTAACTTTTCAATATATAGTGTTCTAGAAGAAAATAAAGATAATATTGGAAATTTTTTCATAAAATCGATAAATCCATTTGGAATTTCTATTTTAATTTCTATATTTTTAGATAAATAAAAAATATCTTCATTTTTACCATATAATTTTGTTATTAACATTGAAAAAATAAAATCAGTCATAAGCTCTGTTTGATCCGTATCATAAAGATCTAAATGAATTATACTATTATCAACTATTTCTAATTCTTTTAGTCTATTAATTACATCATTTCTTTCAAAAACTCCTCCAAAAGGGAAATAAATATAATTTTTTTTCTGTTTCTCGATTTCAAGTTTAATTTGAGTTGATTTTCCGACACCTGATTTATCAGATAAAATTATTTCGGCTTTAGAATTATCAACTTTATATTTCTCAACATCTTTTGGCAAATCCTTTAATTCATTTATATGTTTTATTAAATCTAAGCTTTTATAAATATCACTTCCTTTTGAAGTATATTCAATAATTAAACAAGATTTCATTTGTTCATAATCTTCAACATATAAATTATTTATTAATTCTAGCAAAATACTTTTTTGTTCAAATTGTAATAATTCTATTCCCCCAATTATAAAGCATGAATTAAACTCACATAAAATTGCTCTATATAAAAATGCTGTTAGTTCTTCTTTTGACGTTTCTTTATTGCACAATAAAATTGTTTGGGCAACTGGAGTATGCTTTGTAAGATATTTATAAGTCTGAAATAATTTCTTTTCTAATTCCAGGCAGTATTGAATATATATTCCTTTATAATTACCTTTTTCATTTTTTTCAACAATTATAGTATCATCATATATTTTTCTTAAAGTCAAATTATTTTTATCTAAAGTTTCCTTAAGATATCTTTCACTGTTACCTATTATATCTTCATATATATTTCCTTTTGGATTATATGAAAAATTTGAAATTTCATTCTTTATTAAATTATTTGTTAAAAATTTTAAAAGCGGAGAAATTTTACTTTGCTCTTTCTTTTTGTTCATTATATCATATATTAAATTAAATTGCCTTCCATAAAGAAATCTTATCAATGGTTTTTCCCCATAAGCTATTTTTTGAGCTTTTATAAGATCGCTTATTATTTCATTTAATTTATTAATAATTTCTTGACAATCTTTTGTTTTTATTCCACATCCGTTAAATTCAGATATAAAATTATTTATATTTATTTGAATTTCAATTTTTTCTGGATAGCCAATTTTATATATTTCTTTCAATAATCCAAATATTTTATATATTTCCGTTACCTTTTCTATAAATTTTTTATTATTTTCTAAAATTTGTAATTCTTTTTCATCTCCTGTTAATTTTTTACTTAATTGAGCTCTATCTCTTAATTCAAGCAAATTATCAATATTTATTGACTTTTCTAATTTTTCTGTATTTCCTTTTTCTTCAACAATTTCAAAATAATTAGCTTTAAAAAAACAATCTTTTATATTTGTTAAAATGAATTCAGATTCTGTACATAACAATAAAATAATTTTTTTAGAAAATTCTGATTTATCTAGACTATAATCAATTAAAGATTTTATTTCCGAATAGTTATTTACAAAGTTTTTAAAAAATATTTCAATTTCTCTATTTTTTTCTACTTCTATTTTAAATGATTGAATTAAGTCAATATCTTTCATAGTTTTAATAGTCTTTTCATCACCGAATTTATTCATAAATTCCACACATCTTTCTAAATCTAGAATATCATTTGTATTTAAAATTGCATTATCTATTTCTCCAACTAATTCATGAATTTTTCTACAATCTTCCAATTTTTTTGTTACTAAAAATAATATTGAATCAGGTTGTTCTTTCAATTTTAATAATATATTTAAATAATTATTTTCTGAATTTTTTCCATCATCTAATAAATCAATTGAATGAGATTTTAAATCATTAACAGCATTTGAAATTATTTTTTCCTCACTTGATTTTTCCAAATTTTTAATATGTTCTTTTAATAATTTCAATAGCCGTCCTTTAACTTCAAGTTTTTCTAAAAATATAGAAATTGCAATAATTACATTAAATATATATTTTTTTTTGGATAATAATAACATACTTTGTAATATTTTTTCTTTATTATATTCTTTTATTTCAAATATATTCCTTAAAATCTCTAAATCACTATCAATTTCTTCTTTGCTTCTTTCTTTAATTGAATTAAGAAAAAATTGTAAAATATTTTCATTAAGAGAACTAACACCTTTAATAAATATATCTTTTAATTTTTCAAAAGTTTTTTCGGTTTCTTCAATGCATTTTTTTTCATTATTTCTATAATTTTGCTGATAAATTTGGAAAATATTCGTGAAAAATATACTTCTTCTTTTGGAGAATCTTTCTTTGGCTTTTTTTAGATAATTATCTTTGAAATAATTATATTTATTAATAAAATCATTATTATTTTTATAATAATTTAATTTTTCAGTTCTGATTTTATCTGTTATTTTTCTTAAATCTTCAATTTTTTCCTTTTCTTCATTCCTATAAAAACTCAGTAAATCCTCAAGGATTAGCTGAAGATTATCAATTATATCCTTAATTTCTAAATAATAAGTATCAATTTCAAATTTATACTTTTCTGCTTCTTCTTTATTATTTAAAAAAATTGATTGAATTATTTCTAATAATTTATTTTCCTCAAGTTTATTTTTTTCATAAAATTTACTTATATCTTTATAACCCTATCCATAAAAAAAACTCGGTAGAAACCCGAGCGACCTTCAATCAGAAATACAGAATCTCAGCAGCATGACATACAAGCCATACACCCCGTTATTCTGCTCGCCCGGGTTGATAGCATTCGACACATACACATCATGTTTGTGGTGAAACCTGTTTTCATCCGTCGTACTCCTTTTCTTTATTGTATCAAACTATAGCATCTAATTCCTATCGCGTCAATAGGAAAAGCAAAACTGATTAAATACTATAGGGAGCGTTTGCCTTGAAGCACATGCGTCAAACAATTATAATGAAGTGAGTATTTGGGTTTTAGATATTAAGGAGTTTTAAATGAAAATCAAACGATTCTTACTGATTATGCTCACAGCGCTGTTTCTCGTGGGCTGTGGAGATAAAGGAATAGAAAATAGCAGTGATGCAAGAAGCGAGGAGACTCATGTAGAAAAGAAGGTAGATACAGACGACGATGATGCTGTGAGTCAGAAGGCTCACGCAGAAAAGAATGTATATACGCTGGATGGTATCGGGGCAGGAGGAACGGTTACGCTGCACGATGATAATTCTGTAGAGTTGGACATCGGAGGT
>JAJJKT010003319.1:0-12886 GCA_023805755.1 Eremoplastron rostratum | reverse complement strand
CCATTTCATGAAATAATTTTTATTATATAAAATATTTTGTTTTTAATAATTATATATAGCTAATTTAAGTAATTGAAAATAAATTAATGACAAAAATGGAATATTCATTATTAAAATCTGAATTTCAAAATAAATACATTTTTTTATTTTTATATTTATCTATTGCTTTAACAATAATCAAATGTGAAATCAAAATATTCCCTGATCATCATGCAATAGATGATCCTAATTTTAATAGATCTCAAGTTAAAAAAATTACAAATGAATCTTTTTATTATGATTTGGGTTATTTCAGTAATAAAACTGAAAAATATCGTTCCCCAAAATATGGGATTAATTATAGGCCAGTTCAATGCCAAAAAATATCAGAAGAAGATCCAGAACCTATTTATAATGATGATGATAGAGATAGTTTTTTTGGAAGCAATAAAGGTATAAAAGATCAATCTTCTACATTAGAAATGGAAAATAGATTTGAAGAAACAAAATTATTTAGAAAAACAATAAAAGGATATAATTTTTCATGTCCATCTCCTATAAGAAGTTTCCATTCCCCAAATTTTGAAATTAATTTTACAATTCCTATGATTGCTGAAGATGATATGACTATAGATATTTATTTAGTAAGTGAAGATGGAGCAGTTAATAATTCAATAGGTACAGTAGAATTAGCAGCTAATAAATATGAAAAAATAACATTTTTTATTTTTCCACAAGAAAAAGAGATTTATAATACTTCAAAAATGATTTTTAAATTTAAGAGAGAAGGAAATTTACTTGATCCCCCTTTAACAATTTTAAGCATAGTCGGAGATCCAGATTTATCAATTCAATTTATCTCTCAAGAAGCAAAAAATTTAGTTTTATCAAATTATAGAGTAACAATAACTGATTTAACAACAATCACAGGAACCCCTTTTGATAGAGATACAATGATTAGAAGTAAAAATGGTTTATTAAATAATTGTACAAAAGATCTAGATTGTTTTATCGGTTTTATGTGTAACTATTTTAATTGTACTCCATGTCATACAAGTTGTACTGAGTGTTATCAAGATGATTTGAATGCAGCAGGAATGAATTATTGTAAAGAATGTAACGTTATGAGTACAACAGAAAAACCACATGATGGATATTGTGATATAGGGTATGTTGATGTAACTATGTTTAAAGATTTTGAAGCTAGAATAACACCAGATGGAAAAGATTTTAATGATAGAGAAACTTTAGGATTTTGGATTTTTTTTACTGATACCGAATTAAGTAGAGAAAGAAAGAAAGAAAAAAGAGAGTTAGGTTTAGCAGATCCACCTGAGAATGAAGATATTTTACAACATATTGTTTTAAAAAATAGATTTGTTATAACTATTATTCAAAAAATAAGAAAAATTTCTGTATATTGTCATGTATATGAAAATCTTTTTGCAAGAAATACTACAGAGCATATATTATTTCATTATGATCCTCCAAATGAAAAGTACGACATAAATGGAAAAAATGGGGAAAGAATTAAAAGATATTTCACTCCTCATAAATATTATTATAAGAATTTTACTGTTCCTAGTAATGCTCAAAAAGAAAAAATGCCCACATATTATTTTGAAGAAGATAGAGTATATGGACAAACAATAGATGGTCATTGGGTTCATATTTCTTGTGCTGAATCATTTGACCATGGTCTATATTATTTAAAAACTGTAATTAATGGTGAATCTAATTATGAAGAAGATCATTTATATCATGAACCTATGATGAGAACATTTGAGGGTGGTAATTTAGTTAAAGTTGATGTTATGAATGATAAATATTTTAAACCTATTATTTATGATGACAATGTTCTTCATTTGCAATTTTTAAATTTTCAATTATCAAACAGTAAAATATATTTAAGACATTTAACATTATTTAAAGAATATATTCCACCAAGAATGCAATATATGTATTTTGATTATTCAGGAATTTCAAATTTTTATGAATTACTATATTATATTCCATTTAATCATTTGATATATGGAAATACATATAGGATAAAAGGATATTCTTATGAAAGTGTTGAAGAAGAAATTATTTTAACATTAAATGATACTACACAACCTGATGAAATAATTGGAGATGTTTCTCCTCCTTTAAATTTTATACATTTAAATTTTGCTACAATGAATCATAAATATACTGAAATTGATTTAAGAGCAGATGAAACAGAATTATTACTCAAAACTAATGATATGAAATATGTATATGATGATAATTTGCCTATGTGTTGTGAATATTATCTAAATACAGAGACAGATCAATGTACTGATACATGTACAGAATTCAAAAAATTGCCTTATCCAGGAGTACATCTTGAATCAGGATATTGTGATTATACATGTTCTGATTCAATGTCTTGCATTAAAGATCATCCATCTGGAGAAGACTTAAATTATGATGGGCCATTTTGCACTTATTTAAGTAAGGCTTATAATTTATTTTATAGATGTGAAGATAATAGAATAGATTATTATTTGCAATTTAGTGGTTTTTATAATTCTTCTAAAATGGAAAAAAAAATACCTGAAATGAAGTCATATTTAATTGAATTTTGGTATTTTGATGATTATATTTTAAAAGAATTAAGAGAACTATTTTTTGGATATCCTCCTCATGATAGACATTATGTTCTTCATACAAATGTAATAGATGCTTTTTTTTTAATAGATACAGACAAAATTACTGGAATAAAAGATAAAACCCAAAAGACTATAGGTATTCAATATAAAGACCATTACCTCTATTATAATTTCAAAGGGCAAAATCAAAATAGTTTATTATTTCGGCATAGGGAATGGAATAGATTTTTTGTACATTCAAGATATAATAGAACTGTAGAATTATATCAAGTTCAAATATGTTTAAATTACTATGCATATACAAATAGGCCTGATGAAACTGGAGCTTGTCATGGTGTTGTATTAAATCATCCTTCTATTGGAACTTTAGAAAATATAATTTTTTGCGATAAAGTTTGCGAAGATTGGGAAAATAAGCCAATTCATTGGGCTACCGGTTATTATAAAAATTTTAGAATTTGGGATGGAAATAATGTATCTCCGAGTGTATTAGCCCAATATGATTTATTTTTCCCTGATTATATATATAGAGTATCTGCTTTAAAATATTATTTTCCAATGACTAATAAGTATATATCAAATAATATAATATTTGATCCAAAAAATAAAGAATCCTTTGTAATAGCTCCAGGAAAATATTTTTTAAAAAAATATAATTTTGCCTCTCAATTTGATATTATTGAGACTCAAAATTTATATGGTAAAGGATATTGTATAAATATTAAGGATCCAAAAGTTAGAGGTTCAGAAGTAAAAGATCTAAGAAATTGTGCCAAAGGATGTGAAAGATGTTGGGCAACAAATTTATATCAAGATAGATGTTATAAATGCTCAGTAGGATATTATCTTGGAGAGGAATATCATTGCCATCCAATAGGTTCTTATTATTTTAAATCTCCAAATTTATTAAATAAAAATTTAGATGCTACAATTTCAAAAGTAACTTTAATAGAAAATAAAGAAGCCGTTACAATTACTTTTTGGTTTAAGACTTTTGGATTTGCTGGAGATGATCATATACCATTGTTCACTATAGGAGATCATTTAGAAGTTGTTTTTTCTTCATCTGATACTGATCCAATTAGGCCATATGGGTTATCTCTTGTAAATGATGATAGATTACTAGCAAATGTTTTTGAGTTTAGAGATATGATAGGAGATTGGCTTTTTTTTTCATTAGCCTATCATAGGGAAATGTCTGATTTTGGTATCGTTTATTTTCCAACTATGATGAAATTTGAATTAGCTTTAGAGTCATATGCAGTTAATATTACTAATGTTAAACCCGATATGAGTCTGGATACATTTAGTATTAAAAAAGATTATTTTGGCTTATTTACTGATTTAAAATTTTATAATGATTATATTATAGGAGCATATGCTTTTGAAACAAGAATCCATAATAATAATTTGTATACTCCATTTTATTATCCTGTTCCAGTTGCTAGTTTTTTAGTAAGAGCTCCAAGTAATAAAGGTTGCTTTCAAACTTCTTATTTAATAGGGGCAAATATAAATGATTATGAATGTGTACCAGATGAAAGCCCTTCTCATCATTATGAAGATATTGAAAAATGCAATGGTTATGAATTAAGCGGAAGAGAATCTAATAGTAATAGACTTTGTTTAAATGAGTGCGTTAGAAGAGGAAATAGACTTAATAAATATGTATGCTCTTGTGTGGCAAAAAATTCAAACAGTCAAATGATTTTCAAAAATACTACAAAAAATGCCTGCATAGCTATGGAATATATTAATTTTGCTAATTGTGAAGATATTGTAATTGAGAAAGTCAAAACTGCAAGAGTAACTAAAAGATATACAATGCAATTTTGGATGTATGCATATAATTACATTAATGGAAGATTTGGAGGAATTGAATTTTATTGGAATGGACATAATAAAATAGTTGTTGAAAAAGGAAATGAAGCAAATGGAAATAATAGATATGAATTTCATTGTATTCCATATTTGGAGGATGATGGGAGTGTTCCAAGAAAATTAACAAAAGTAATAGAAATAAATAAATGGAATTTCCTTTCATGTGCAGTTGACTTTGTTGAAATTAATTATTATATTAATGTTAATTCTTTTTATAATGAGCTAGAATTAGAAAGAGCAAATTTAATTAAAACTTCCCCTACAGATATTTTATTAAACCAACTTACAACAACTTTATCAATAAAAGATAATACTCAATTTATAGATTGGGGAGTTTTATTTTTCAATCGAATTCGTCTATGGAATTGGTGTTATTTTAATGCTGAATTTTTAAGTAGATTAAAAATCGAAAAAAATTATCAATTGAAATTCCCATATTTACTAGAGCAGTGGGAGCCTAAGCATCCTTTAATAAAAACTAAAGATCGATATTTTGAGAGTTTTATTATCTCAGAAACTAATGGAAATAATAAATTTGAAGTTCGTTTCCATCAGAAATATGGAATGAATGTATTAGATGATTATTATTATAATGATCCAGTTGTTTGTAGTGAAAATGGGGAATATTATGATGTAGCAAGGGAAAAATGCCTTAAATTTTTAGATATGTCAAAAATGGAAGATTTTGAGTTTACTGGGTTACCAATAGCTTATAGTGGTAGTTATTCTATGTCCATTTGGATTTTTTTTGAAGATGCTACAACAATAAGTCAAGGAGTACATTTTACATGGTCAAAGCATTTACAAATAACAATTATTAAAAGAACTCGTTTAGAAGCATATTGTTTTCCTCAGGGTTATTATTCAGATAGTGTTTCTAATGATGATATTGAAAGCAAATTTAGTTCAGCATTAAATGCAGCTCAAGTTTACTTAGTTGATGAGCATACATCTGAATCGGCTGTTTGGATTAATGTAATTTGTTCGATGTCTCATTATAATAGGAAATATTTTATTAATGGTATGGATGAAAAAACATTAGATATCAAAACTCTTAATAATGAAGTTTTATATAAAGAAAAAACTGGAAAAACAACAACTTCATATACTCCTATGAGATATTACTTTTCAAATTCAAATTCTGGTTTACTTTATTCTTCTTTAAAAGTTTATAATATTACAAATACTAAAAGAATTTATATAAGAGCTATTACTTTATTTCGAGATTATATACCATATTGGTATAATAAAATATTACGTAATATGAATTTAGTTAATTTGGAAGTAGGAAGAATGCCTTCTGTTTTAATGTTTGCAGATTTTACTGAAATAAATAGTATTACCAGCAAACAATTAACATATCGTATTCAATATCGCGTTAATAATAAACTTGAATATCAAAATTTTAAAGATCAAAAAAAAACACTTAAGTTTAAATTACATCCAGATTATTCTTCTGCTACATTTGAGTTATGTGCCAATTTTAAATTTATGCCTTTGTGTGAATTTGCCACAAGAGTAAAAATGAAATATGATCCAAACAGGAATTATTGTGTTTTTATTTCTTCCTGTGATTTAACTGAACTAAATGCTTTTTATTGCATGGAAGAGAATACACCTATATGCTGTTTACCAAATTATTATATAACGGTTGATGATGCAGGACAAATATATTGTAGCGGAGGATGTATAAATGAAGATATTAGGCAGCCAGGAACAAATGGAACGCATGGGATATGTAATTCAGACTGTGATAAAGGGACAAAAAAATGTCCTGGTACTTCTGCAGCTGTTTTAAAAGATTATCCACTAAATTATGAATGCCAAGATGATAGTTATAGAATAGGATATCATTGCATTAAAAACCAATATAATTATAGAAGTGCTTTATTTTTCTCTAAATGTTATAATTCACCTAATTTTTATATAGAGATTGATTCAGAAAGTGAATATCTTTATAGATATGGATATTTTTTAGAATTTTGGATGAAATTAGATAAAATGTTGAATAATTGTCAAGATGGTTATGAAAAGAAAGCTAAAGAGTATTACTTTAGAACAAATGTTCATTCTTTTTTTATGGAGACCGATTTTAATAATTTTTATTATGAATTTGGGGATGATGATGCTGTAAGACAAGTTGCTGGATTAAATGATTATGAATGGAATAAATTTTATATAAGAACGAGGTTTAGTGAAAGGCAAATAGATTTGTTTTTGAATTTTGATATAGTTAATCCAAAATTTACTTTAACTGAAGATGATATAGGAGCTACCACAGAATTATCTCTTCAAAGAATAAGTTTTTGTTCAAGGGCAGAAAATGGTGATTGTGGTGATACTGGAATATATTGGGGTTCTGCATATTATAGAAATATTCGAGTTTGGGATGAGAGAACATCTACAATAAGAATGATTCAAGATTTCAATAATGAAATATTTACTGAATTTCCAAATAGTCTGATATTATATTATCCTTTAATTTTACAATATATGGATCTTAATGTTATTAAAGAAATAATTCATGAAACAGATAGTTTTAGAGTAACGCATAAAGCAACTGATAATTTCAAAAATACAGATAACAATATTTTTTATAATTATGAAATATATCATGATTGGGGTGAAGATAATAAGGGATATTTTATTTCAGCTTTAGGAGAAACTGAAGATGATAATGGAGTAATCACAGCTACTGCATGCCATCCTTCCTGTAGTAGATGCTTTTCTGCTACTGCAACTAATTGCTATTCATGTAATGAAGGTTATGTTTTAAATGGGATGGAATGTATAAGAATTAATGGATATTTTTTAAAAATTCCAGCATTAACACAAAATACAGTTATACCATTTAAAATAGAGTCTGATACTATAAAAGTAAAAGATATTCCAGCATGGACATTTTGTATTTATATGAAATTTGAAGGGGTTCTTGCTGGTGGTTCTTCTCAAGCAAGAATAATAATGTTTAAATCTGATACATATATAGCATATGATGTGGAAACTACTAATTTAATTTTTATTGTTCAAAGCCAAGAAGCATTTAGAGATACTAATTTTAGAGAATATTTTGGAATCTGGATACCGATATGTGTTGCCGATTATGTTAGTGGGGCAGTATTAAATGAAAAATATCCTAATATGTTAACAATAAATGTAAATAAAGAAGATATTCCATTTAATAGTGATTTTTCTATACCTCCTGGAGGAGTTAAAATAGACCAAATTAGTTTACATTATGAAGTTATTGCATTCTTTGCAGATTTTAGAATATATGACCGTTTCATACAAGGAAATTTTGGTACAATAATTTCTTCTACAGTGGCAGCCAATCATTTATTAATTTATTATTCATTATCAGGAAATAATGCTTGCATTCAAAGCGATTATCTTACCACAACTGAAAAGATCGAAGTTAATTGTGTTCCTGATTATAATATATATGTAGATTCTTCAAGAAAATGTGTGGATAACACATATTTCTTTGATGTTCAATATGAGTCAGAAAATATACCTTGTTCTTTTTGTAATAGTATTTGCGTTACTTTATGCTTCCAATCAAATAATCAACAATGTACATGTGATATGGCTGACGGATTATTTTGGCTAAGAAAACACAAAACTACTTTTCAAACCTATTGTGAATATTTGCCTTTTATTGATTTTTCAGCTATAAATGACATTTCAATGAAAGTTCCATCAAGTGCAACATATGAATCAACATTAGAAGTTTGGTTTTTTGCTTACAGTTATAATTTGAATACTTTTAATTTTAAAGAAATGAATATAGCTTGGAATTTACATAATAAAATTGTAGTTTATGTAAAAGGTACTGAGCTATATGCAAAATGCTATGCTATATGGGATGAAAATAGAGAAAGCTTTTATACTGAATCTATAGAAGAAAAAATATATGCTTATAAATGGAATTTATTGAGGTGCGGCTCAGAATTTATTTCTAGATATCCAAAATATTTCTTTAATAGAGTTCAAAATGATTTAGTTATTGGAGAATATCCTGAGGATAGAATTGGTAAAGTAACTACATTAAAAATAACCAATGACCCAAATGTTGAAATGGAATCATATGGATTTGTTTTTTTAAGAGAACTAAAATTATGGCAGCAATATAATTATAGATATGTAGATAGTTCTACACTTGATATACAATCTTATGGCCTTTATTCAAAGGAAATTAGAAAATCTTTTGGTAGATATCCAGGATTAATTGCATATTATAAAAATGATTTCAAAGTTGAGGATTATCAAGCTGAATTAAATGCTCCTCATACATATACTATTATTAATTTATTAGGAGGAGATGCAAATGTTGAAGTTCATTTAGTAAATAAATGGAAAGCAACAAGACGTATTAAATTTATAGGATATAATATTGTTGATCCTACAAATAAAGGAAATTATAAAGATTTAACTTTATGTGAAGAAGGTGAAGTTTATATTTCATCTAGTGATACTTGTACAAAGCCTGTATCAACACATTGTGAATATCCAGCAGATGTTGGAGATAGTTGTGTAACTTGTCCTGAAGATGCAATTTATATTAATGTTGTAGATGGTACTTGCACAAATACCTGTCCTGTTGAATATTATCCAAGAGATGATATTAATGAGTGTAGAGCATGCCATTATACTTGTTATACTTGTACAGGACCTTTTTATAATAATTGTACTTCATGCAAAGGTTCTTTATCTCTAGTTCCTGATTTACATATTTGTATTCCTTATTGTGAAGTCTATGATTTGACTACGGATCCAAATGATGAAAACATGTGCATTCCTTTTGAAGCTGATGCTGAATTAGTAAATTATCAAGAAGGTATACCTATAGATTTAGAAACTTTTGAAGAATTGATTGCTGAGATCACTTATTGTTCAGCTATGGAATGTTTAAGTAAATGGGAATTTGATGCAAATGCAACAAGACTAGTAAATAATTTAACAGATATGGAATTCCCTAGTGAAACTCCTTTTGATGGTGATGTATGGGATTTAGATACATCAGTAGATAATGATTTTTTCCAATTAGCAAAAAAATATGTTGTTAATTTAACAATAATATCAGAGAATTTCAGAAATAGAACTAACAAAATTAATATTAGTATTCCTTTTGTTTTAACAATAAATTCATATCCATTTAATGGAAAACTAATAATTGCTCCAGAAATAGGTTTATATAATACTACTACATTTTTAATTCATTGCAAAAATTATGATGATGATACAACTAAAAATTTGTTATATATTTTTTATGCAAAAGAAGTAGGAACAACCACAAGAACAATTTTAAGAGGATGGTCATCAGAAGATGAAACTACTTCAAACTTTACAGTAGAATATTATTCATTGCCAAGCAGTACAATAACTATTACTTGCGTTATAAGAGATAATTATGGCGCAACAACAGTTGCGACAAAAGATATTGTAGTTGCGAGCAAAGTTGATGGTGGAATATTTGATTTAAAAAACGCCCTTTTATTATATGAATTGCCTGTCATGAGAACAGATGTTATAGTTTATCATAGAAGTCAATATTTAATGAGTTTGGGAATTGATCAGTATAAAGTTTCACAACCTGCTTTGTATCAAACTAAATACTCCCCTTCTATTGATACTTCAATGATGATAAAAACGGACCCTGATTGCACATTAGATTATTGCAATAATAATGGATATTGTGATTTAATGGATGAATTTGTTAATTGCTATTGCGATACAGGATTTATTGGAAGAAATTGCCATGTAGATAAGAATGGATATGAAAAATTGGCAGAATATTATAATGATTTATTTAATAAATTAATTGGTGATATAAAAGAAAATATAACATATTTTGAATTTGAGACTTTTCATAATTTATATTTTGGAGCTTGCCAATTCTTTGAAGATCGAACTTTCTTTAGTATAAATTTAGATACATTCTTATCTTTAGCAATGAATCAATATAAAGATTCTATTTTAAATAATACTCCAGAATATTTTGATTTATTAGATTATTATTATTCATATGAAATGATGAAAATGGAACAAGAAAGAGGAAAAATTAAATATAATACAGGATTAAAAGTAAGGAATATTTCTTTATCAAAAGAATCAATGGAAGGATATAAACAAAGTTTTGATTACATACAAGAAGAATTAATAAAATTAATGAAATATATAGCAAATGAATATATTCCTTATAAAGAATCATTTTTTTATGAATCAAAAAATTTTTATTTAGCTTTAACACCAATTGAAAGAGGATTTGATGAAAAAGAATTTTTCAAAGAAAGAAAAGAAAAATACAAGACTCAAATAGAATTTATGAATTGTGTTAATTATATTGAAATGGAAAGATTAAAAAATGCAAATTATTATTTATATTTATTTTTCATTGAATATTATTATTTTCCCTTTGCATATAATAATACATTATTAAGAAATAATACCGGCCCTATGATAGATTTAAGATTAATGGATACAACCACTGGTAAATTTTTAGAAATCACAGGCTGCGAAAAAGTTTATTCTATAAAATATACATTACCATATTCAGGATATTATTTCTTAGATGATTTTAATATGCAGAAACCTATGTATGATCCAAATATTTATATAAGCCCAGATGATGATCTTTTTGCTGACCCAATTTATATTATGCCTAATGGAAATGTAACTGATCTTACTATTGAAGAAAGAATTAAAATGTATAATAGGATTCATAACATTACTCCTAAATATTATGATGAATTATTAAATGATTTTAATGATACAGGAATGACTTATCTTAATTTTACTTCAGATACCAATTTCATTGTTTTTAGTAGTTCTCATTTAACAAGATTTGCAGCTTTCTTTGTGCCAAACAATTCTACTTTTCATGTCAATGGAAGATTTTTTTATTTAATGAGACCAAGAATATATAAATTTTTCCCAAATTATTTAAATTCTTATGGAGGATTTTTGTTTTTAGCAATATTGTTTGCTTATCTATTATTTCTTACTATTTTTACTTTATATGATAAACAATTTGCTAATCAAGAAGCTCTTTTAGAATATCTTAAAGTTGAAGTTTCTAATTTATTCAAACATTATAAAACAGAGGAAGAAAAAAATAATATTAATTATATACCTAATAGATTAGGCAAAAAATATAATCATAGAGATTTCAGAGAAACAAGAGATTATGGGCCAAATGCTTTAACAGAAAGGGTAGGGTCAAATGATAATTTAAAAGATAAGCAAGTATTTGATGAAAAAAGTAGAAAAAAATTAAATAATATGAATTATGAAAAAAATGTTTTAGATGATTTAAGCTTAGATGATGACGATGAAAATGATATTTATAAAGATAAAGAAAATCCTGCTATTAGAAGTAACTTCTTTTATGGAGGGGTTGTGAAATATAAAAATAAAAAAGCAGAGGAGATATTAAAAAAGAAAAAAAATACAACCTTTTTCTATAATAGTGATAATAATGATAAAAATGATGAAGAAACAACTGGAAGGAAAAAAGGATTTAAATATCATCATAATTATATACCTGAAGAATATGAAGATGAAGATGAAGCAAAAGAAGACGAAATGAAACAATTTGCTAATATTAAACTAGATTTTTGGGAATTTTTAATACTTAATATTACTAGTAGATCTATTATTATTAATTCATTTTGTATTGTTTCTATTTTTAATCCTAGATGGAAAAAATTATCATTTTTAATGACTGAATTTTGTTTAATGATGATATTTGTTTCTATATTTTTGACTTCAGATGAAAATGCTGTTTTATCTTCCCAGGATTTAATAATGGAGTATTCTATTCTTTCAATGATAACAACAGATTTAGGAATGTATATATTCGCATATTTCTTTAAATTTCCTTATAAAGATGAGAAAAGATTATTTACCTTGGTTACTCAAGGAGGACAATTGAAAATATTACATGAATGGGAAATTTTTCAAAAAAAATTAAAAAAAAGAGCTATTATAGGAATGATTATTTATGTTGGCATGTGGATTTATTCTCTTTATTCTGTATTTGGATTTACTCTTGTTTGGAAATGTCAAAGAATAGCATTTATTGAATGTTTTGCTTTTACTTTTATTTTTAATTTCATTATAGGAGAATTTTTAATTGAATTATTTATAGCAATATTATTTTTGAAGAGAAAAAATAATTTCTTTTTAAGATGTATTGCTAAAGGACTAAATGATTTGAGGAATTATAGATGCTTATCACCTTAATTTAACATTTTTATTATATAAAAATAAATAATTATAAATTTTATTATTTTATAATTTTATTTTTAATTTTATAAAAATTAGATTAAATTAGCCAATTGGGTTTTGGGGATGGGGGATTGGGTTTTGGGGATTGGGGATTGGGGATTGGG
>JAJJKT010003318.1:0-13006 GCA_023805755.1 Eremoplastron rostratum | reverse complement strand
TATTTTAATTATTTTAATTATTTTTAAATTTAATAAAAAAATTATTAATCAATAAATTTATTTAATTAAAAAAATAATTAATTTTTAATTTATCAATGTTTTATGAATTTTTCTGAGTAAAGCATTAAATTTAGTATTTGTAGTTTTATAAAAAGAGAAATTACAGAAATTAAACCAAAATTCTAAATTTTCAACAGAAACTTCTCCAATATCTTCTTCTTTAATAACATCTTTAATTTTTTTAACTTCATTAAATTGCTTTTTACCAAAAAGAATTTCTTTAATAAAATCATAAATTAAATTATAATAATCAATTTGATAATATTTATAATCCCTCTTCTTTTTTTCCTCATTTAAAGTCAAAGACATTCTGCATTGTGTTTTCAAACTATATATTCTCTGATTTAAATTTAATAAAAATTTTTCACTCATTAAAATTCTTCCATAAATAATATTTTCCCTACTATCATCAGTATTAAGCACTTCAGTTGGTTTTGGCTCTTTTTTATCATTTTTCTTCTTTTTATTAGATTTGGTGTTGGTCTTTGCTGGTTTAACTGGCTCCGGTTTAGGAGGGGCATTCTCTGTTGGGATAGATGTTGCTGAATTATTTCCTAATAAATATATTAAATTGACATATTTATCATTATTTTTATAATTGAAATCTCCATTTAATCCACTTATATGAGAAATTGTTTCATATGGGAGTGACACATAGCTTACATTAATTTGATCATTTGTTATAAAATCAATTGAAGTCAAAGATTCATCATCTTTTAATACAGTGAATTCAACACAACATTTTGATTGATACGAGCTTAAATTAGTTTTTAAAAATTTGTGTAATTTTGACAAATTTTTTATTTTTTCATCAACCGTATCATCAATTATTGTATTAAAATTGAAATAATCAATCTCTTTCATATAATTTTTCAATAAATTAATAACATCGAATGAATCAACCACATTTTTAATTGCTATATTTTGCACAAAATCTTTATTTTTCTTTTTAGTGATATAATCACTCTCTAATATTTGCAAAACAATATCTTTTGGAAGACGGGATACGTCGATTAAATTGACTCCTGTACACAATTCATGTGTATTTTCTGTTATATTTCTTTTTATTTCTTTAATTTTGATTGATAAATCACTATAATAAGTATATTGTTTTATATCATTAACATATTCATTTTTATCTTTTTTAGTTTTATCATCTTTAAATTGTTTTATAAGTTCTTTCATTTCGTTTTCTAAAGATTCCTCTTTTAACAAAGGTAGATCATCATTCTCTTTATCATAAAAAATTTGTTTTTGAATTAAAGAATTAATTTTAGAAACAACTTGATTCATATCTGCATATTTTAAAGTTTGATACATTTTATATTCTGCTAAAAGCATTGAAATATCTGCTAATTGTGTAGTTATATCTAGAACAGTAAAACCATTTTCGAATAAAAAGAAGTCATTTTTAACAAATTCTAAAGATTTTTCGAAATTTTGTTTTGCTTCCCTTAATAACGGCAAAAATTCTTTATTGCATGCCTCATTGAAATAATGGCAATATTTAAATAGAATTATTTTATCTAAAGTTAAAACTTCTAAATTATTCTTTTTTAATAATTTTTGATTTACTAAAAAGTTTTTTTCTACAAATGCTTTTATGGATTTGACCAATTTTACCTTTTTCAGCATACCAAATAAATAATATGTAATTGATTTATAATAATTATGTTGATATAATAATTTCGGGAACAAAACTAAAAGATCTTTTAAAATCGATTCACATAATTGTATATTAATTTCATTATTTTTATTTGGATTGAGAATTTGGAAATAAACATATTTTAAATCAATTTTGCATATTAAATCACTATATTTATAATAAATATTTTCAAAAGTATCGAGAAGATATTCAACTTTAGGCTTAGAATAATTATCTTTGTCATAATTAGGATTTTCAAAAATAGAATCAGTGGAAAAGAAATCAATTAATAATTGATTAGAATCCCCACCTGATTTTGGATCTTTTTTAGCATTTCCAATTTTTGTACTAATATTTGTCTCTTTATCAACTAATTTACTCATCATTTCTTTATCTATATATAAATTATTTAATACCTTTTCAGTAAATATAGATTGTGGTTGAATTATATAATTAAACATAGCGAATTTTTCCCATAAAATATTTCTGGCGAATTTGATTATATTTAAGGCCAAATCATAATTTTTTTCAATAAAATGATATTCAGCAAAATTTCCATAAAAAACGCATAATTCATAATCGTTGATAAAATTAGTTTTTCCCCTAGATAAAATATCATCATAGGCTCTTTGGGCTTTAGCAATATCATATTGTTGAATATATATCATTGTTTCTATTTCTTTTGCTCTTACAAAGAAATAAGTATCATTTATTTTATCACTATTTTTAATTATTTTTTCAATTATATAAAGACAATCTTTATATCTATTCATTTTATATAAATTAACTAAATGATAATAATGAAATTTAAACCAATAAACACTATTAGGAATTATTCTTTGATTTTTATAAATACTTTCAGAAATAGTTTTAAATAATTCTTTTATTTGTAATTCAGGAGCTACATGAGGTTGATTATCTTGAGGATCTTTGTTGTCTTTTTTCTTTTTTTCGTCTTTTTTGGCAGGTTTTGTATCCTTTTTATCTGCTTTTGCTGGGGCTTTTCCACCCTTGCCACCTGCTCCCCCTCCTACGGCAACCTCATTTGGCTTTAAATCAGGTATAAAATCTTCTCCATTATCGAAATTCAAAATCTTATTTCCTACTTCAGTTTTTGCTAATTTATTAAAGTTTTCAATTGTTTTGTATATTACCATTGAAGAATTAATAAATAATCCTTGGCATTGATATAATTTGCTTAATAATATTCTGAATTTAAATATTAATTCATATCTTTCTTTTGATAATTCTAAATCATTTTTATTAAATTTTAAAGTAATGAAATTTTTTAATTCTTCCGATGTAATACGATTATTATCTGTTATTTCTGTTAATTTATTTTGTAATATTACTGAATTATCTTTATAATTAATATCATTTATTTTTATTGATTTCATGCATAAAGTCAAAAAGTTGATATCCTCATAAACACTTAATAAAGAAATATTTTCTCTACATTCTTTTTCTATACGTATAAATGTTTCATCTCTTAAATTAGTAAAATTATTTTTCTCAGGATATAAACTAAAATTATCTTTATTGCAAGCCTTAAATAATATTATCAATTTACTATATTGTAAATAATAATATAAATTCGGCCCTAAGAAGCTTTTCAATTCATCGTCAACTGTCAATTTAAGTAAAGTATTCAAAGCAGCAATATTTTTTTCATCTTCTGGAGGAAGATTATTATAATAATTAACTTTATCTTCATTATGCGTCAAATTGGCATATTTTCCAGTTGTGTATACTTTATATCCCGAATTTAATAATTGTGGTAAATCAAATTTTCTCATTATTTTATAATAATTCATAAAAGCTTCATTTAAATAGCCTAATTCGGAAAGTGAAATAACTTTTAATATCCTTGCAAATAAAGTATAATTTATATTTTTGCATATATCACAAGCTAAATATTCTGCTAAGCATAACATTGGAAGACAATTTTCATAATTATTATATGAAATTAAAATTTGACTAAGCTCAATTAATGATACAAGTAAATCTCCGGGTTTAATATTAAATTTAGAATTAAACATATCTATATTTTCATTTATATCATTTAATCTATATGTTCCGAATTTAACATAAATTGAAGGATTTGGAATTATATTATTTAAAATATAAAAAGTAATTTTGGAAGCAAATAATGCTGATTCCCTTTGATCATATAAAGAATTATCATAACAATATTTTGCTAATTTATGTAAAGATTTAATAGCATAACAAAAAGATGGCAACACATAAATATTTTTAACGCCAGAAGCATTTATATAATTCTCAAATTTAATATCTCTAAAGCCTTTAATAGAATATAATTTTTGGAAAACTGTGTCTATTTCTTCATTGAAAAATACTTCAGCTTGCCTTAGACTTTTTTCAGTTCCCATTGAATAAAGAACTAAACTCATTTCATATAATATTTGAATTAATAAATAATTTTCTTGCCTTTTTTTCAAAACTTGAATACAATTTTTATATCCTATTAACATATTACTTTGTAAAAATTGTAATGATTTAATTTTGTTTATATACTCTTTATAATTTGTAGTAAAATTATATTTATATTTAGTAATAGACATTAATTCGATTTGATAATCTTCATATTTTTTTCTGCAAGCATTAACAGCCTTTAATGCATTATTGGTATCATTTAAGAAACTTTCATATAATTTTTCACTTTTTTCTTTATCATTTCTTAGCATATCACTTATTGAAGTATAAATATTTAATTCTTTTGATAAAATTGAATAATCTCTTTCAAATTCTAATTGCTCCGGTGGTATCTCACCTGTAATCATTTGTTGTCTTTTATTTTTTTTTCTTGAATTTTTCCAATTTTCATACACTTCAACTCTTTGATTTATTTCATTTTGCTTATCTTGTGTATTCTTATTGGCCTTTTCAAAAATATGTTTTTGTCCTTCAATTAAAAATGATAAAGTGAATTGACTAAATAAATCATTTGTTACATTGTTAAATTTAGTTATGAATTCACTCAAAACACTCCATTTTTGTTTGTAATATGCACATTGAATTATAAATGTTAATAATTCTATATATACATCAATATTAATTAATTTTGAATAAGAATCTAATAAATTTTCTTCGTCAATATTTTTACGAACGGGTTTAACCGATTTTGATAAAGCATAAAAGTTTTCAACAGGGGCATCATATTTATTTTCGGTCATATTTTTTTTGAAATTCATTAATTCATATTCATAATCAAATTCTTTGAAATTGATATTTCCCTTTTTAAGATAATTTAATCTATTTAAACCAATTTCTCCTATAATTATCAAATAAGACCAGATATTATTTGGAATAGCCTTATAAGGATTTGTTTCACTATCATCATCTTCATTTTTAATTATTATGTCATCACAACAATTATATGGACTTAACATATCATATGCAATTACATTATATATAAAGTAAATTAAATTATCTAAATGAACATAATTTTCTATATCATTTGAGCATAAAGCTGATAAGGCGAATTGTTCAAATATTTTATTTAATTTAATAAATCTTTCACTCATATTTCTTTCAAGGGCATCATCAAAAGGATCTATAGGCTCTTCATCTCCTGCGTCTTTTCCTTTTGGATCTTTTTTCTTTTTGTCATCCTTTTTCGGGGGTACTTTTTTCTTATCATCCTTTTTACCTCCTCTACTCACAGGCTTTTCTCCGTCTCCTCCTGTTTCTACAGCAGGGGTCTCAGGCTTTGGTGGCTCAACTTTTATATCTTTTTGATTGAAAAATCCTAATTTAATGTCTAATAGTTTCAAATCATCATTATTCTTTTTTTCGGCATATTTATCCAATTTTTTAATATCGCATAATTTAAAATTGAAAAAATTATTAAAATCATAATTCATAAATTCTTTATGATTCGATTGCAAGAAATCAATATATAAAATTATACCTTTGTTATAGTATAAATCTGCTATCCAATATAATTTTTCTTTTATTTTATTTATTTCATTTTCATTCAAATCACTATATGGTGGTTTTATTTCTTCTTCTACAATACACCCGAAGAATTTTTCTTCTATTTGCCCTCCCATTTTTTCCAAATCTATATCTGAGTCCACTCCATCTTGTGGCATTTCTTGTTTTATTGTTGTCAAATAATCTCTTATTCTCACTTTTAATTTATATAAAATATCTCCAGATATAAATTGCAATTTCTGATTAAAAGTATTAAGAATAAATTCATGATCTTCCTTTTTTATTTGTAGAGTATCAACCAAAGATAATATTTCGGCAAATCCTGCGGCATTACTTGCTGCTCCTCCCACAGCTTTTTTATCCTTTTGATCCCCTATACCTTGAGTTGCGAATAAACCTCCTATGAAATTTTGAATAATTTTTTTTAACATTTTATCTAAGAATTGATAATATTTTTCTTTTGCCGCTCCGGAAGTAATATATTTTTGAATAAATTTAATTCCTTCTGCTTTAAATCCATCCCATACTTCAATTATATCAGTGATAATTATTTTATGTCTATCGATTTCATTTTGTAAATTTGGATAAAAATCTTTAGGTGCCTCTCCTTCCGTTGTATTTTGTGTTTTATTTTCTTTTTTATCTTTTGTACTAACTGCAGGAACCCCATTATACTTTTCAATTAATGTATCTAAAATATCTTTATAAATATCTAATTTAGCTTTGACTAATTCATTATAATCTCCACAACTATATATGAATTCAACTATTTCCTGACATTCTTTTTCTATATCTTTTAAAGTTGAATTAGGAATTTCTTTGAATTTAGGCTCTGGGGGTTTGTCAGGAGCAGTTTGTTCGGGGGTCTCTTCTTTTTTTGCTTCTTGCGGCTTTGCTTTTGATTTATCATTTTTCTTATCTTTAGTATCTGGTTCCTCCTCTTTTTGTAAATATATATATTTAAATGGATAATATTTTTTATTTTTTAGGCCTAAATCCATTATTAAACTCTTTTTGACAATATTTGGTTCATTTATCATATTTCCCAAATTAAAAATGTTGTATATTGTTAAAGAAGATATTTTTCTAAGATTAATATCCCATATTGTATCTGGGATTATACTTATACCTAAATTCATTTTCATAAATATATTTAATAATTCTTTATATAGATTTTTCTTATTAATCATTTGAACAGATGTATTATATAATTCAACAACAAACATTTTTATCAATTTATAATTTCTTAAATAAATAGCAATTTCTAATCCTAAATTTAATATATTCAAATTTTTCAAAATATTTTTTTGTTGTTTATAAACATTTGATTCAACTTTATTATCTATGAAATGCTCATTGATTTTTAAATTATATGTACTTTTAGCCAAATAATAAAAACAAAATGCAACTCCTTCTAATTCAAATAAAGATGTCCTATAAATAAAATCATATTTTAATTTATTTAAAACTATTGAATTATTTTTATTATCTAATCTTATTTCTTTTATATCACTTTTTTCAGTAAAATAATTGAAAACAATTTTACTTCTATCCCTGCATATGCTATAAAATTTATATTCAAAAGCAATTTTACAAACTTGATAAGAAATAAAATGAATTGGGAGGGGGAAATATAATTCTACTTCTTTTGAAGTTGTACCAATAGTATTGATTATAGTTTCATCATTATCATATGCTGCATATGCAAAAATATACTTTTCATTATTTTTCAAATTTGGTATTGAAACTGTATTTAATATAGGCATTATTTTATTAGTATTAGTTAAAGTTGTATTATTTAATTGTACAATATTTGACCCAGTTGAAATCTGACCGAACATTTTAACTTTTGAAATATTGTGGTGGATTTTATCAAGTTGGTCTTTTTTAATTTTAATTAAAGGGAAAATAAAAGTACAATTTCTTGATGTTTTATGAATTAAAATTGGCTCTGGGATTTTTTCTACTTTATCTATCATAATTGGTTTATATAATAAATTATAAGGGTAGTAAAAATATGACAATTCATTTGTATTTACATTAAATCTTTCTAATGATTTTATATAAAAGAAGTATTTTAAATAATAGTTATATCTTTCATCTTCTTCTTTTATAACTTGATCTATATTCGCATTACTTATAGTCAATAAATATTTTTGATCTTGTTTATTTTTAGGCCTCATTGAAGCTAAGGAAGCATTGTATAAAGCCATTAAATAAGAATTTTTATTTATATTTAATCTCATAATTTTTTCACTTTTTGATAAAATTGGTTTATCTGGCTGCAATTTTCCTCCTTCTTGTAAAATTTTTTTTAAATCGGTCATATTTGTTTTAACTTGTACAGCTGATTCGCCCTTAATTATATCTAATTTTTTTTTTGTTCTTTCTGGTAAATTTAAATGAGGTAAAGACTTTTTTTTCTCTTTTGCTTTCACTAAATTTTTTTTGCCATTTTTCATATTTTCAAACATGGTCATTTTATCTGTTATTCCATCCCCACTTTTTATATACATTCTATAATATTTCATTTTTAGTTCAATATATATGCAATTTAAATCATTTTCATGTTCTGTCACCCAATAATTTATATTAATATTATCTTTATTTTTTTCATCTTTTAAATAAATATTTTTTCCGTCATATAAAGGTGATTGATAATTATTAGGGTCTTTTTCTTTTGCCTTTTTATTCAAATAATTTTTATATTCACTTTCCAAATAATTAACTTCAAAATCTTCCTCATTTATAATATCAGGATCGGCCTTTGATATTCCTTGTTCTGTCATTTGCCTATAATTTACTCTCCTTTTTTTATTCAATTTTTTTACATATTCATCATATTTTTCATTTATTTCATTATTTAATTTAAATATTTTATTGTTATCACAAGTAAAAGATGTATATGTTTGTTTATTTTCTCTGTTATCAACACCGAATATATCCTCTTTTTCTTTCGCTTTTTCTATAAATTCCAATGTGTCCTTTAAAGTAACGACACCGGTTGCGTTATTTCCTGTTCTTTCTGCATAATCTCCTAAGAATAAACTGATATATCCATAAATTATTACATCTTTATGAGGTATACTAGTTAAAACATAGTGAATGCAAAATAAAGTATTAAATATTTGAGATATTGTTGAATTTATAACTTTTTGAATTTCATCTGCGAAATTTTCTTCTATTTCATTTTTGAAAGCATTAAAATATTCAATACGCTCTAAGTAATTTTTTAAATATTTTTTATATATCAAAATGCATATATCATAAAGGAAATTATATCTATGTTTTAAAAAATATGCCCCGCATTCATCATTTATAGTATTATATAACCAAGTTGCTAATAAATCTAATTTTTCAAAACTATAATTTAAATTCAAAAATTGGTATTGTCTTCCACTACGCTCATCATTATTTTGCTCTTCTATTGGTGCATTTTTATCTTTAGTATCGCCTTTTTCTTTGTCTGTGTATGAATTTTCTAATTCATATAAATGTCTGATGATTTCTGCTTCTCTTTCAATTATATAGAAATTTTTATCGTTTAAATAAGTTAAATTGACATAAAAATGTGAGAAGTTATAATTTATATAATTAGGATCTGCATTTTTTCCTTGAATAGTAATTTCTGGCTCAATTTTTATATAATTCATTCTTGGTGCAGCATAAGGACAATTACTTATTAATGGATAAACATCTACTATTGCATTTAACTTCTCATTATCATCAGATAAATCTGGAGATGTTCCTTTAGTAATAATTATATATGGGAAAAATTTGTTATTTTGTTCACCTAAAGTTATTTTTTGGTCTTTTTCATATAAATTATCTTTAAATATTTTTACTGGTAGGGCAATAGCTCTTTCATTTTGTTTTATATCTTTTTTGATTTTGAAATCATTTGACATTACTACACGAATATTTGTTATTGCTTTATTTGGATTATGTGATCTCCTTATTAATAAATAAACAAAATTATGCTCCAAATTTTCTATTTTTTCATATGGGTTTGGTACAGCATTTTCATCGTTATATTTTTTTTCACTTTTTTTCGGGGCATCTTTTTTCGGGTCTTTTTTATCTTTTTTATCATCCTTTTTTTTCTTGTCTTTTTTGCTATCTTTGGCAACTAATGCGGCTAATTGACTATTTTCTTTATCCATATTAGATATATATTTTCCAGCTTCTCTTAATTTTTTTATTTCTCTCTTATAATTATTTATGTTTAAATCTAATGGGATTTTTTCATATCCATTTGGAATATTTGCATATTGAATTGAACTCATTTGTATATCAACTTCAGATACATATGGGTGCTCTACATGTCGATATTTTATTCTTATATTTAAACTATCAATTAATTCTATAAATTCTTTATACATATTACAATCATAACATGCCTTTAAAAGTTCGACATGTAATTCTATGGGGACATTTCTAGATGATTGTTCATAACTACGCACTGCTTTTTCATTATTTACATTTATTGCTTCATTTAAAATATCTTCATAATTTTTCTCATTTTGTTGTATTTTGGCATTTAATTCTATTACTCTTTTCTTTTTATCTATAAATTCAATGATTCCTTTTTTGATATTATCTATATCTGGTTTCATTAAAGTATTATAAACATAATTTATCAAATTTGGTTTCCAATCATATTTTGCTCCTTCATGATTTACTATACTATTATATAAGCTTAAATTAGAAATTGAATTTATTGCACAAATATTTCTGTTTAATATAATTTCTTCAATTTTTGCCTTATCTTTTTCTTTATTTTCCACATTTTTATCACTTGCGTCATAAGTTTCTTCTAATTTTTTTTTCCATGAATCAAAATTCAAATTTCCACTTAAAATGCCATATTTAAATTCAAAAATTCTTAAATGTTTGAAATTTTCATTGAAAATATCTTGCATATAATCAGGGAGGGGTCTTTCTTGTTCTTCAATGGATTTCAAATCAGATAATTTATTAATTCCTTGAGTTATAAAACCATAAGCTGCTTTAAATCCTTTACAATCTTCATAAAGGAAACCAATTAATAAATATAGTTGTGTCCTAAGTTTCATATATTTAACATGAGATAAAACTATATTTGATTCCAATAATGTCAAAACCCATTCCAAAAATTCAACACCATGAATTGAATAATTATATTTTCTCATTTTTTCGATGTAATTGGCAAATAAAATTGCAATATTATAGATAATATAATATAATTTTTCTCTAACGGTTGAAGTTAATTGGATATATGATTTTTCAATTTCTGTTTGAATTTTTTTGAAGTAAATTTTTATACAATCAACAGTGTCACTTTTTCTAATTTCTGGATCATGACTTGTTTTTGATGATAATTCTGATTCTATATTTGATAAGAATGTATTCAAGCCTTTTTCAATAATATCTAATTTAGCCATTTCTTCGTCTATTTTAACTAATTTGTCATAATGCTTAGTTGGATCCTCGACAAGTTCGGCTCTATCAACCATATCATTTTTTTTCTGTTTCATTTTTAATTGTTAATTTAATTTTTGAAATTAATATTTTTTCTGATATAATTTAAAATTTATTTTTTTAATCTAATTAAACAATTTATTATTTTATTTGATTAATTTTCACTTGAATATTATAAAAATAAATTTAATGAAAAATACTAATTTAAATCAAATAAATCAAACTAATAATAATATAGATACTATTGATTTAACCACAAAATATATATGTGATAATATTGATAAAACACTAATTATTTTTTGCAATCCTATATCTGGTAATCAAGAAGGAAAAATTGTTTTAAATATTGCAAAACACTATTTAACGAAAGAAAGATATAAAATAATTGATTTTCAATATTTATTACCAAATAAAAATTATGAGCCAATAAAATCTGTGTTTTTTGAATTAATAGATAAAGCAGATAATGACAAAGGTCAACTTTTACTTAAAAATTGTACCGAAAGATGTAAATTAAATAAAGCAAATGGACTCCCTGAAAATTTTCAAAAAATAAAAACTTTAATAGCTGGAGGAGATGGTACTGTACTCTCTATGATTGAAAGTTTTATAAAAAATGGAACAAATATAAACTATTGCACTTTCGGTCATATACCATTAGGTACAGGGAATGATTTATCCAATAGTTTAGGTTTTTCTGACCATGTTAATATATCTGAATATAATATTGATGATTTATATAAAATATTACATAAATATTATATAGCTAAATTCGGAAAAATAGATATATGGAAAATGAACTTAATATTAGATCCTATTGATGGACAAATATTATTAAACACAAAAAGTGGAAAAGTTCCTTTAAAAGATGATAACGGAAATATTATGAAAAGATATACAAGGACTTTTATTAATTATGTTAGTTTAGGTTATGATGCTAGAGTTGGTTATAATTTTGACTCAAAAAGAACTAGCTCAAGAAATAGGAATAAATGCATTTATTTCTTTGAAGGTCTGAAAAAGCTATGTTGTCAAAAAACTTTTTCAGTTCAAAAATTTATTGGTACTTTTACTGTTTATGAAAGTCAAGAGAATTCTGTAAATCAAGATTCTTTTTTTTCAGATAGCAATTTGTCGGCTAATAATAATGATACGAATAATTCAGATAATAATTTAAATGTAAATGAGCCAAAAGCTAAATTTAGGCTTATGTCTATGAATACTTTTAATGAAAATTCAAATAATATTAATGGTAAATGTTTGGTTTTGGAGGGAAAGCCATGTTCTATTATATTTCAAAATATCATAAATTATATGTCTGGAGTGAGAGATATGTGGGGAAAGGGAGAAGAAAGATTAACTGTTGGAGTAAAAAATGGAACAAATGAAGAAAATATAAAATATACTGAAAAATTAAGAGAAATGGCTCATACAATTCAGAGGTTTGATGATAAAATGTTAGAAGTTTTTACTTTTGATAATGGCTTTGAAACGGGATTTGAAAAAATAATAAGGGGGTTGGCTAAAAAAATCTATCACGGAAGAGGCCCTATGGAAGTTAAATTTGTAGATACTCCTAAGTATATGAAAGAAGATAAAAAAGATAGAATTTACTTAAATCTTGATGGAGAATATTTTCATATAGTTAAACCTATTTCATTAAGAATAGAATTAAATAGAGATTTATGTGGAGGTCAATTGCCCTTTTTAATAAGGAATATATAAATAATGAACTTTAATTTATTTGAAAAGTAAAAATATCGGTGAGCAAATTGAGGATTATGTTCATTAATAAATAAATTTATTCTATTTATTGCTACATTTTCACTTATATATTTTGACTCATAAAATTAATTATATATGGGGATTGGGGATTGGGGATTG